>JAQFWZ010000022.1:31582566-31725066 GCA_027789725.1 Dendropsophus ebraccatus
TTCCTGTATATATGGACAATGCACAGTACCACTTCTCCTTTCCTGTATATATGGACAATGCACAGTACCACTTCTCTAATCCTCTATATATGGACAATGCACAGTACTACTTCTCAGCATACTTTGTATATGAGATACTTTGTGCTGCGCCCATCTGTGACAGGCAGTGTTACCTCAGGGATGCGGAGCACTTTGGGCCGGTTGGGGTCTGCCATTAGTCTGAGGTATAATTTTCATGGACCTGTCACATTATAATCCCCTGTTATAACCAGGAGATCCGCTCCAGGATTTCTGCTTTGTCCCACTTTCCTGATATTAGAGATATTAGGCAGTTGTATAGGGCGGCCAGAGTGTGGCGCTGCAGGGCGGTCATGTTGTCAGCGGCTGTACTCACTTATCTATGGGGTGGCTGCATTTTGGGACAGGGTGTCCACTAGGACAGCCCCTTTAAGTTATTAAAAACTTGGGGTGCCCCCTATGGGAGGGGCGGTTGTAGTGTGGCGGGACGCTGAGGATCTAGCAGGGCGGTCACCTGTCCTCGCTGTCGTGTTTACTAAGCTGATATAACAGCGGCATGAAACAGCTGCTGCTCCCCCAGGCAAGTGCTAACCATGATTAATTATTAAAGGGTAACTACACCCAAAGCTCATCATATAACTGGTGTTACCTGTACAGTCACATAACATAGTGATCAGACATGAAGTCCACAAACCTTATACCACATCTATCATATTGGATATCATGTGTATAGAGAGGTAGTCACAGCCCCGCCCCCTGTATATCCTGTGTATAGAGAAGTAGTCACAGCCCCGCCCCCTGTATATCCTGTGTATAGAGAGGTAGTCACAGCCCTGCCCCCTGTATATCCTGTGTATAGAGAGGTAGTCACAGCCCCGCCCCCTGTATATCATGTGTATAGAGAGGTAGTTACAGCTCCGCCCCCTGTATATCATGTGCATAGAGAGGGAGTCACAGCCATTGCCCCCTGTATATCCTGTGTATAGAGGTAGTCACAGCCCCGCCCCCTGTATATCATGTGTATATAGAGGTAGTCACAGCCCCACCCCCTGAATGTCATGTGTGTAGAGGTAGTCACAGCCCCGACCCCTGTATATCCTGTGTAGAGAGAGGTAGTCACAGCCCCGACCCCTGTATATCCTGTGTAGAGAGAGGTAGTCACAGCCCCGACCCCTGTATATCCTGTGTAGAGAGAGGTAGTCACAACCCCGCCCCCTGTATATCCTGTGTATAGAGAGGTAGTCACAGCCCCGCCCCCTGTATATCATGTGTATAGAGAGGTAGTCACAGCCCCGCCCCCTGTATATCGTGTGTATGGAGAGGTAGTCACAGCCCCGCCCCCTGTATATCATGTGTATAGAGGTAGCCATAGCCCTGCCCCCTGTATATCATGTGTATAGAGGGAGTCACAGCCCCGCCCCCTGTATATCATGTGTATAGAGGGAGTCACAGCTCCGCCCCCTGTATATCATGTGTAGAGAGAGGTAGTCCCCGCCCCGCCCCCTGTATATCCTGTGTATAGAGAGGGAGTCACTGCCCCGCCCCCTGTACATCATGTGTATAGAGAGGGAGTCACAGCCCCGCCCCCTGTATATCCTGTGTATAGAGAGGTAGTCACAGCCCCGCCCCCTGTATATCATGTGTATGGAGAGGGAGTCACAGCCATTGCCCCTGTATATCCTGTGTATAGAGGTAGTCACAGCCATTGCCCCTGTATATCCTGTGTATAGAGAGGTAGTCACAGCCCCGCCCCCTGTATATCCTGTGTATAGAGAGGTAGTCACAGCCCCGACCCCTGTATATCCTGTGTAGAGAGAGGTAGTCACAGCCCCGCCCCCTGTATATCCTGTGTATAGAGAGGTAGTCACAGCCCCGCCCCCTGTATATCCTGTGTATTGAGAGGTAGTCACAGCCCCGCCCCCTGTATATCATGTGTATAGAGGTAGCCATAGCCCTGCCCCCTGTATATCATGTGTATAGAGGGAGTCACAGCCCCGCCCCCTGTATATCATGTGTATAGAGGGAGTCACAGCCCCGCCCCCTGTATATCATGTGTATAGAGAGGTAGTCACAGCCCCGCCCCCTGTATATCATGTGTATAGAGGGAGTCACAGCCCCGCCCCCTGTATATCCTGTGTAGAGAGATGTAGTCCCCGCCCCGCCCCCTGTATATCCTGTGTATAGAGAGGGAGTCACTGCCCCGCCCCCTGTACATCATGTGTATAGAGAGGGAGTCACTGCCCCGCCCCCTGTACATCATGTGTATAGAGAGGGAGTCACAGCCCCGACCCCTGTATATCATGTGTATGGAGAGGGAGTCACAGCCATTGCCCCTGTATATCCTGTGTATAGAGGTAGTCACAGCCCCGCCCCCTGTATATCCTGTGTATAGAGAGGTAGTCACAGCCCCGCCCCCTGTATATCCTGTGTATAGAGAGGTAGTCACAGCCCCGCCCCCTCGATATCATGTGTATAGAGAGGGAGTCACAGCCCCGCCCCCTCTATATCATGTGTATGGAGAGGTAGTTACAGCCCCGCCCCCTATATATCATGTGTATGGAGAGGTAGTTACAGCCCCGCCCCCTGTATATTCTGTGTATAGAGGTAGTCACAGCCCCGCCCCCTGGATATCATGTGTATGGAGAGGTAGTTACAGCCCCGCCCCCTGTATATTCTGTGTATAGAGGTAGTCACAGCCCCGCCCCCTGGATATCATGTGTATAGAGAGGTAGTCACAGCCCCGCCCCCTGTATATCATGTGTATAGAGAGGTAGTCACAGCCCCGCCCCCTGGATGACATCACTGTTATAAGGACTTGTGTATAGGAGGGTAGTCACGGCTCCGCCCACAGTGACAGTGAATATTACATGATACTTGCTTTCCTGTTTTCTCACATTCTTTATGATCAGCGAGTTCCTGTAGAACAGGATAGTTGGGCTGGAGGCCGCCGCTGCCTGATGAGCTGTGAGCAGGGATTTGCATTATTCCACCTGCGGCTGCTCAGGACATAGAAACAAGTCGGGACATTCAGCTATTACTGCACATGGTATCCCATCATTCACTGGGGTATTTATAGTGAGTGTCCTCCAGCAGCTCCCCAGCAGCTACCTGCAGACTGGACAGGGTTCTGCTTTACTTCTCTACTGTGTTACATCTTCTACCCCAATCACCTCCGGAGCTGCACTCACTATTCATCAGTTACATCAAGTCTTATCCTCCAGAGCTGCGCTCACTATTCATCAGTTACATCAAGTCTTATCCTCCAGAGCTGCGCTCACTATTCTGCTCTTACATCATGTCTTATCCTCCAGAGCTGCACTCACTATTCTGTTGTTACATCATGTCTCATCCTCCAGAGCTGCACTCACTATTCTGCTCTTACATCATGTCTTATCCTCCAGAGCTGCACTCACTATTCTGCTGTTATATCATGTCTTATCCTCCAGAGCTGCACTCACTATTCTGCTGTTACATCATGTCTTATCCTCCAGAGCTGCACTCACTATTCTGCTCTTACATCATGTCTTATCCTCCAGAGCAGCACTCACTATTCTGTTGTTGCATCATGTCTCATCCTCCAGAGCTGCACTCACTATTCTGCTGTTACATCATGTCTTATCCTTCAGAGCTGCACTCACTATTCTGCTCTTACATCATGTCTTATTCTCCAGAGCTGCACTCACTATTCTGTTGTTACATCATGTCTCATATTTCTCATCCTCCAGAGCTGCATTCACTATTCTGCTGTTACATCATGTCTTATTTTCCAGAGCTGCACTCACTATTCTGCTGTTATATCATGTCTTATCCTCCAGAGCTGCACTCACTATTCTGCTGTTACATCATGTCTTATCCTCCATAGTTGCACTCACTGTTCTGCTCCTGTATGTCTTATACTGCAGCTGTGATGGGAGTATAACCCCTGACATCTCTCAGTAGATGCTGAGTGTTACTGTGCACGTGGTGGACTCCTGGACTGGTGGCTGTCAGGGTAGATGTCATGCTGGTATATAAATCACACCGCCATCCGCTGCCCTGACCTTGGCTCTGCCGTTCGGTCATTCATTTGCTGTGTGACATGAGAATGTGTCCCTGACAGGTTCCCAGCCTGCCACTCATCTCTGTATCCACTATGGAATCCATCGCTGTACATGAACGGCTGCTGAATTATACTCCAGTCACCTCCAGAGCTGCACTTACCCCATAGGCCACGTTCACATGTGCAGAGAAAGTAACAACCCGCCCTCACCTCTCCCCGGGGGCCTCATGTTACGGTCCCTTTAGACCTAATAATCATCGGCCTCCCGTGGCTGCAAACCAAGGCCGATCAGCGAGATCAGTGCACATGTGCAGTGCGACCGGGCCACATGAACAATCACAGTATCGTTTGTGTAGCCATTTAAATGTATTGTTATTGGCCGCATATGCCCTGATATCTGTCTGATCTCACACAGGACGATTATTGGCCGCAGCACAGCCTGCCGATAACCAGTCCGTGTAAAAGGTCTCCGGCCGTCCGCTGCCATAAAAAATTGGTGATCAGTGAGATCATTTGCACTGCAAGGTACCATAAATCATGTGACCAGGCTGCACAAACGATCACTGTATCTTTCCTGCGGCCATTACTCTCATTGTTATCACGTCTCCTGCTTGCTATGCTTTCCCTCCTGTGTGTCCCCCCCCGTGTGTCCCCTGCTATGCGTTCCCTCCTGTGTGTCCCCTGCTATGCGTTCCCTCCTGTGTGTCCCCTGCTATGCGTTCCCTCCTGTGTGTCCCCTGCTATGCGTTCCCTCCTGTGTGTCCCCTGCTATGCGTTCCCTCCTGTGTGTCCCCTGCTATGCGTTCCCTCCTGTGTGTCCCCTGCTATGCGTTCCCTCCTGTGTGTCCCCTGCTATGCGTTCCCTCCTGTGTGTCCCCCTCCGCCGTCTGTCGCCTCCTGCTATGCGTTCCTTCCTGTGTGTCCCTCACTATGTGTTCCCTCCTGTGTGTCCCCTGCTATGCGTTCCCTCCTGTGTCCTCCCCGCCGTGTGTCCCCTCCTGCTATACGTTCCCTCCTGTGTGTCCCCTGCTATGCGTTCCCTCCTGTGTGTCCCCTGCTATGCGTTCCCTCCTGTGTGTCCCCTGCTATGCGTTCCCTCCTGTGTGTCCCCTGCTATGCGTTCCGTCCTGTGTGTCCCCTGCTATGCGTTCCCTCCTGTGTGTCCCTTGCTATGCGTTCCCTCCTGTGTGTCACCTGCTATGCGTTCCCTCCTGTGTCCCCCTCCCCCCGTGTGTCCCCTGCTATGCGTTCTTTCCTGTGTCCCCCCCCCCCGTGTGTCCCCTGCTATGCGTTCCCTCCTGTGTGTCCCCTGCTATGCGTTCCCTCCTGTGTCCCCCTCCCCCCGTGTGTCCCCTGCTATGCGTTCTTTCCTGTGCCCCCCCCCCGTGTGTCCCCTGCTATGCGTTCCCTCCTGTGTCCCCCCCCCCCGCCGTGTGTCCCCTCCTGCTATGCGTTCCTTCCTGTGTGTCCCTTGCTATGCTTTCCCTCCTGTGTGTCCCCTCCCCCCGTGTGTCCCTTGCTATGCGTTCTCTCCTGTGTGTCCCCTGCTATGCGCTCCCTCCTGTGTGTCCCTTGCTATGCGTTCCCTCTTGTGTGTCCCCTGCTATGCGTTCCCCCCCGTGTGTCCCCTGCTATGCGTTCTCTCCTGTGTCCCCCCCCCGTGTGTCCCCTGCTATGCGTTCCCTCCTGTGTGCGCTCTGCTATGCGTTCCCTCCTGTGTCCCCCCCCCCCCGCCGTGTGTCCCCTCCTGCTATGTGTTCTCTCCTGTGTGTCCCTTTCTATGCGTTTCCTCCTGTGTGTCCCCTGCTGTGCGTTCTCTCCTTTGTTTCCCCCCCCCCGCCGTGTGTCCCCTCCTGCTATGTGTTCCTTCCTGTGTCCCCTGCTATGCGTTCTCTCCTGTGTGTGCCTCCCCCCCGTGTGTCCCCTCCTGCTATGCGTTTCCTCCTGTGTGTCCCCTCCTGTTATGCGTCCCCTCTGTGTGTGCCCTGCTGTGTGTCCCCTGCTATGCTTATCCTCCTGTATGTCCCCCCCATGTGGTCTCCCTGTGTGTCCCCTACAATGCGTTCCCTCCTGTGTGTCCCCTTCTGCTATGCGTCCCCTCCTGTGTGTCCCCCCCTGTGTGTCCCCGGGTCCCTTCCTGCTATGGGTCCCCTCCTGCTATGTTTCCCCTCCTGTGTGTCCCCCCTTATGTGTCCCCTGCTATGCGTGCCCCCCTGTGTGTTCCCTGCTATAAGTTCCCTCCTGTGTCTCCCCCCCTCTGTGTCCCCTGCTTTGCGTTCCCCCCCTGTGTGTCCCCTGCTGTGTCCCCTGCTATGCGTTCCCTCCTGTGTTTCCCCCCCCTGTGCATTCCTTCCTGTGTCCCCTGCTGTGTCCCCTGCTATGCGTTCCTTCCTGTGTGTCCCCTGCTATGTGTTCCCTCCTGTGTGTGTCCCCCCCTGTGTGTCCCCTGCTATGCGTTCCCTCCTGTGTGTCCCCCCCCGTGTGTCCCCTGCTGTGTCCCCTGCTATGCGTTCCCTCCTGTGTGTGTGTCCCCCTGTGCATTCCTTCCTGTGTCCCCCCCCCGTGTGTCCCCTGCTGTGTCCCCTGCTATGCGTTCCTACCTGTGTGTCCCCTGCTATGCGTTCCTTCCTGTGTGTCCCCTGCTATACGTTCCTTCCTGTGTGTCCCCTGCTATGCGTTCCCTCCTGTGTGTCCCCTGCTATGCGTTCCCTCCTGTGTGTCCCCTGCTATGCGTTCCCTCCTATGTGTCCCCTGCTATGCGTTCCCTCCTATGTGTTCCCTGCTATGCGTTCCCTCCTGTGTGTCCCCTCCTGTGTCTCCCCCCCCCCCCCCCCCCCCCCCGTGTGTCCCCTGCTATGCATTCCCTCCTGGATGTCCCCTGCTATGCGTTCCCCCCTGTGTGTCCTCTGCTATGCGTTCCCCCCTGTGTGTCCTCTGCTATGCGTTCCCCCCCTGTGTGTCCTCTGCTATGCGTTCCTTCCTGTGTGTCCCCTGCTATGCGTTCCCCCCTGTGTGTCCCCTGCTATGCATACCCCCCTTGTGTGTCCCCTGCTATGCGTTCCCCCCTGTGCTCTTGCATCAGATATCGTTTGTGGGATCTCAGCCTAATGATCAGACGCTCATAATGGTTAATGATGCCTGGATGGATGCTGGGGTTATAGGTGACCATGCAGTATAGTCACCCCTATCGCCCTCTTCAGGCTGCGCTAGGCTCTGCAGTCTCACGTTACTCCTCCCTGTGGTCAGGGACCTATAAAATTCTCTGATAGACCCTCTCTGCTGCTCTTGGCTTAAATACTTTGCACTGCTGTAAATCACTTGATGTGGGTGCTATAAGAGACATCCAGAATGAGAGAAGTGGTACTGTGCAGCATCCAGAATGAGAGAAGTGGTACTGTGCAGCATCCAGAATGAGAGAAGTGGTACTGTGCCGCATCCAGAATGAGAGAAGTGGTACTGTGCTGCAGCCAGAATGAGAGAAGTGGTACTGTGCCGCATCCAGAATGAGAGAAGTGGTACTGTGCTGCAGCCAGAATGAGAGAAGTGGTACTGTGCAGCATCCAGAATGAGAGAAGTGGTACTGTGCTGCAGCCAGAATGAGAGAAGTGGTACTGTGCTGCAGCCAGAATGAGAGAAGTGGTACTGTGCTGCAGCCAGAATGAGAGAAGTGGTACTGTGCTGCAGCCAGAATGAGAAAAGTGGTACTGTGCTGCAGCCAGAATGAGAGAAGTGGTACTGTGCAGCATCCAGAATGAGAGAAGTGGTACTGTGCTGCAGCCAGAATGAGAGAAGTGGTACTGTGCTGCAGCCAGAATGAGAGAAGTGGTACTGTGCTGCAGCCAGAATGAGAGAAGTGGTACTGTGCAGAATCCAGAATGAGAGAAGTGGTACTGTGCTGCAGCCAGAATGAGAGAAGTGGTACTGTGCTGCAGCCAGAATGAGAGAAGTGGTACTGTGCAGAATCCAGAATGAGAGAAGTGGTACTGTGTAGCATTCAGTGAACAGATAGAGAAGTAGTACTGTGCTCTGACCTGACATAAATAACAGGAGTATATAGAGTAGTAATGTGCTTTGTCCACACATAGAGAATAGGAGTGATACTGTGCGCTGACCATACATAGAGAATAGGAGTAGTACTGTGCGCTGACCATACATAGAGAATAGGAGTAGTACTGTGTGCTGACCGTACATAAAAAATAGGAGTAATACTGTGCGCTGACCTTACTCACAGGCTGGAAATGACTGGGCGGCTCTGTTTAGGTGGTGACAGGTGGTTGGTGTCTGGGAGGGGCAAGTGGTGTTACTGTGTACACTAAATACTGTGCTGTGGGTGCTCCGGCTGTTTGTGGTGTCATACTGGCAGCGGACACAGGGCAGGTACCAGGAGGTGCGGGCACAGGGCAGGTACCAGGAGGTGTGGGCACAGGGCAGGTACCAGGAGATGCAGGCACAGGGCAGGTACCAGGAGATGCAGGCACAGGGCAGGTACCAGGAGGTGCGGGCACAGGGCAGGTACCAGGAGATGCAGGCACAGGGCAGGTACAAGGAGGTGCGGGCACAGGGCAGGTACCAGGAGGTGCGGGCACAGGGCAGGTACCAGGAGGTGCGGGCACAGGGCAGGTACCAGGAGGTGTGGGCACAGGGCAGGTACCAGGAGATGCAGGCACAGGGCAGGTACCAGGAGATGCAGGCACAGGGCAGGTACCAGGAGGTGCGGGCACAGGGCAGGTACCAGGAGATGCAGGCACAGGGCAGGTACAAGGAGGTGCGGGCACAGGGCAGGTACCAGGAGGTGCGGGCACAGGGCAGGTACCAGGAGGTGCTGGCACAGGGCAGGTTCCAGGAGGTGTGGGCACAGGGTAGGTACAAGGAGGTGCAGGCACAGGGCAGGTACTGGGAGGTGCGGGCACAGGGCAGGTACCAGGAGGTGTGGGCACAGGGCAGGTACCAGGAGATGCAGGCACAGGGCAGGTACCAGGAGGTGCGGGCACAGGGCAGGTACCAGGAGATGCAGGCACAGGGCAGGTACCAGGAGGTGCGGGCACAGGGCAGGTACCAGGAGATGCAGGTACCAGGAGGTGCGGGCACAGGGCAGGTACCAGGAGGTGCGGGCACAGGGCAGGTACTGGGAGATGCAGGTACCAGAAGGTGCGGGCACAGGGCAGGTACCGGGAGATGCAGGTACCAGGAGGTGTGGGCACAGGGCAGGTATCGGGAGGTGCTGGCACAGGGCAGGTATCGGGAGGTGCTGGCACAGGGCAGGTTCCAGGAGGTGCGGGCACAGGGCAGGTACCAGGAGGTGCGGGCACAGGGCAGGTACCGGGAGATGCGGGCACAGGGCAGGTATCGGGAGGTGCTGGCACAGGGCAGGTTCCAGGAGGTGCGGGCACAGGGCAGGTACAAGGAGGTGCAGGCACAGGGCAGGTACAAGGAGATGCAGGTACCAGAAGGTGCAGGCACAGGGCAGGTACCGGGAGGTGCGGGCACAGGGCAGGTACCAGGAGGTGCAGGCACAGGGCAGGTACTGGGAGGTGCAGGCACAGGGCAGGTACTGGGAGGTGCGGGCACAGGGCAGGTACCAGGAGGTGTGGGCACAAGGCAGGTACCGGGAGGTGCGGGCACACGGCAGGTACCGGGAGGTGCGGGCACAGGGAAGGTACCAGGAGGTGCGGGCACAGGGCAGGTACCAGGAGGTGCGGGCACTCAGGCTGTGACACGGTGGTCATGCTTAGTCTGTCCCTGTATTTCAGGTCCAAGCACAAGAAAGATGGATTCTGCAGAGAGTTCCCGGTTTCACTTCCACTCACTAGGTACAGTACCCTGCACACCCATTACCTGACCCCTCCCCGCACTAACACCCCGAGTGTGCTGCTCAATAACATCCAGCTCAGCTGCCTGCACCCCCAAAAACTCAGGTGTCTACCCCCTCCCCCCGAACCCCCCCGTGTGTAATAACCCAGAACCCTCGGTGTGTCACATGTGTGTGATCAGTAATGTTATATGTGTGATCAGTAATGTTATATGTGTGATCAGTAATGTTACGTGTATTTGATCAGTAATGTTACGTGTATTTGATCAGTAATGTTACGTGTATGTGATCAGTAATGTTACATAAATGTGATCAGCAATGTTACATGTATGTGATCAGCAATGTTACGTGTATGTGATCAGTAATGTTACGTGTATGTGATCAGTAATGTTACATAAATGTGATCAGGAATGTTACGTGTATGTAATGTGACTTACTATCCTCTCAGATGACGTCCCCCTGGAGGGTAGCAGCGGTGGTCCCGAGCAGGACGATGCTGATGATGAGGGGGAATTCTTTGACTTTGACAGTGATGGGGAAGAACCTAACACCTGCAAAGGGTTAAATGCCCGACAGCCATCATCAAGCAGCCTCCCAGATACTGCGCCTGCCCAGGAACAGGCCTCTCTGAGCTCAGGTAACTACTACCCCCATTCTCCCACACACCACTCACTATACCCCGCACCATGCTGCAGCAGCTGTAACCTACCATGTGTCTTGTGGGCCGGGCTCGGCCTGGCACCCTGCATCAGCTCCACATACACACAGCAGAGCCACAAAGGAGAGACCCCCAGAGGTAGCAGGGAGAGACCCCCAAAGGAGGCAAGGAGAGACCCCCAGAGGAGATCAGCTCCACATACACACAGCAGAGCCACAAAGGAGAGACCCCCAGAGGTAGCAGGGAGAGACCCCCAAAGGAGGCAAGGAGAGACCCCCAGAGGAGATCAGCTCCACATACACACAGCAGAGCCACAAAGGAGAGACCCCCAGAGGTAGCAGGGAGAGACCCCCAAAGGAGGCAAGGAGAGACCCCCAGAGGAGGCAGGGAGAGACCCCCAGAGGAGGCAGGGAGAGACCCCCAGAGGAGGCAGGGAGAGACCCCCAAAGGAGGCAAGGAGAGACCCCCAGAGGAGGCAGGGAGAGACCCCCAGAGGAGGCAGGGAGAGACCCCCAGAGGAGGCAGGGAGAGACCCCCAGAGGAGGCAGGGAGAGACCCCCAGAGGAGGCAGGAAGAGACCCCCAGAGGAGGCAGGGAGAGACCCCCAGAGGAGGCAGGGAGAGACCCCCAGAGGAGGCAAGGAGAGACCCCCAGAGGAGGCAAGGAGAGACCCCCAGAGGAGGCAGGGAGAGACCCGCAGAGGAGGCAAGGAGACACCCAAAGAAGAGGCAGGGAAAGACCCCCAGCGGAGGCAAGGGGGGACCCCCAGAGCCATGAGGAGAGAAGAGGCCATCTGAAGAAGCAAAGAAAGACCCCCAGAGGAGACAAGGAGAGACCCTCAGAAGGATGAAAAGAGACCCCCAGAGCCATGTGGAGAGAAGAGACCCCCAGAGCCATGAGGAGAGACCCCTAGAGCCATGTAGAGGGGTTTTGCTATAAACTCCACTTACTGTGCCAGACATCACCATGTGACCAATCCAGAACATCTGATATCTGACACTGATGCTGGGGAGTTACATATAACACAGTCCTGATTATGGGGGTACGCTTTATCCGGGTTATATCTGTCTATAACACCATCCTGATTATGGGGGGGGGGGAGCTCTTATATCCGGATGATATCTGTCTATAACACCATCCTGATTATGGGGGGGGGGACACGCTTATATCCGGATGATATCTGTTTATAACACCATCCTGATTATGGGGGGACCCGCTTATATCTGGATGATATCTGTTTATAACACCATCCTGATTATGGGGGGACGCTTATATCCGAATAATATCTGTCTATAACACCATCCTGATTATGGGGGGACGCTTATATCCGGATGATATCTGTCTATAACACCATCCTGATTATGGGGGGGGGGGGAGCGCTTATATCCGGATGATATCTGTCTATAACACCATCCTGATTATGGGGGGTACGCGTTATCCGAATGATATCTGTCTATAACACCATCCTGATTATGGGGGGGCGCTTATATCCGGATGATATCTGTCTATAACACCATCCTGATTATGGGGGGGGGGGCGCTTATATCCGGATGATATCTGTCTATAACACCATTCTGATTATGGGGAGGGGGGGGGGGAGCGCTTATATCCGGATGATATCTGTCTATAACACCATCCTGATTATGGGGGGACGCGCTTATATCCGGATGATATCTGTCTATAACACCATCCTGATTATAGGGGGACGCTTATATCCGGATGATATCTGTCTATAACACCATCCTGATTATGGGGGGGGGGAGCGCTTATATCCGGATGATATCTGTCTATAACACCATCCTGATTATCGGGGGACCCGCTTATATCCCAATGATATCTGTCTATAACACCATCCTGATTATGGGGGAGCGCTTATATCCGGATGATATCTGTCTATAACACCGTCCTGATTATGGTGGGGGGACGCTTATATCAGGATTATATCTGTCTATAACACTATCCTGATTATGGGGGGACGCGCTCATATCCGTATGATATCTGTCTATAACACCATCCTGATTATGGGGGGACCCGCTTATATCAGGATTATATCTGTCTATAACACCATCCTGATTATAGGGGGACGCGCTCATATCCGTATGATATCTGTCTATAACACCGTCCTGATTATGGTGGGGGGGGCGTTTATATCCGGTTTATATCTGTCTATAACACCGTCCTGATTATGGGGGGGGGAAGCGCTTATATCCGGATGATATCTGTCTATAACACCGTCCTGATTATGGTGGGGGGGCGTTTATATCCGGATGATATCTGTCTATAACACCGTCCTGATTATTAGGGGGGCAGTTATATCCGGATGATATCTGTCTATAACACCATCCTGATTATGGGGGGACACGCTTATATCCCGATGATATCTGTCTATAACACCATCCTGATTATGGGGGGACGCTTATATCCGGATGATATCTGTCTATAACACCGTCCTGATTATGGGGGGGGGAAGCGCTTATATCCGGATGATATCTGTCTATAACACCGTCCTGATTATTAGGGGGGCAGTTATATCCGGATGATATCTGTCTATAACACCATCCTGATTATGGGGGGACACGCTTATATCCCGATGATATCTGTCTATAACACCATCCTGATTATGGGGGGACGCTTATATCCGGATGATATCTGTCTATAACACCGTCCTGATTATGGGGGGGGCAGTTATATCCGGATGATATCTGTCTATAACACCATCCTGATTATGGGGGGACGCTTATATCCGCATGATATCTGTCTATAACACCATCCTGATTATGGGGGGACGCTTATATCCGGATGATATCTGTCTATAACACCGTCCTGATTATGGGGGGGGCAGTTATATCCGGATGATATCTGTCTATAACACCGTCCTGATTATGGGGGGACGCTTATATCCGCATGATATCTGTCTATAACACCATCCTGATTATCTGGGGACACGCTTATATCCGGATGATATCTGTCTATAACACCATCCTGATTATCGGGGGACACGCTTATATCCGCATGATATCTGTCTATAACACCGTCCTGATTATGGGGGGACACGCTTATATCTGCATGATATCTGTCTATAACACCATCCTAAATATCGGGGGACACGCTTATATCCGCATCATATCTGTCTATAACACCATCCTGATTATGGGGGGACACACTTATATCCGGAGAATATCTGTCTATAACACCATCCTGATTATCGGGGGACGTTTATATCCGGATAATATCTGTCTATAACACCATCCTGATTATCGGGGGACACGCTTATATCTGCATGATATCTGTCTATAACACCATCCTAAATATCGGGGGACACGCTTATATCCGCATGATATCTGTCTATAACACCATCCTAAATATCGGGGGACAGTTATATCCGGATGATATCTGTCTATAACACCATCCTGATTATCTGGGGACACGCTCATATCCGGATGATATCTGTCTATAACACCATCCTGATTATGGGGGGGGGGGGGGTTTATATCCGCATGATATCTGTCTATAACACCATCCTGATTATCGGGGGACACGCTCATATCCGGATGATATCTGTCTATAACACCGTCCTGATTATGGTGGGGGGGGCGTTTATATCCGCATGATATCTGTCTATAACACCATCCTGATTATCGGGGGACCCGCTTATATCCGCATGATATCTGTCTATAACACCATCCTGATTATCGGGGACACGCTCATATCCGGATGATATCTGTCTATAACACCGTCCTGATTATGGTGGGGGGGGCGTTTATATCCGCATGATATCTGTCTATAACACCATCCTGATTATCGGGGGACCCGCTTATATCCGGATGATATCTGTCTATAACACCATCCTGATTATCTGGGGACAGTTATATCCGGATGATATCTGTCTATAACACCATCCTGATTATCTGGGGACACGCTCATATCCGGATGATATCTGTCTATAACACCATTCTGATTATGGGGAGGGGGGGGGGGCGTTTATGTCCGGATGATATCTGTCTATAACACCATCCTGATTATCGGGGGACCCGCTTATATCCGGATGATATCTGTCTATAACACCATCCTGATTATCTGGGGACAGTTATATCCGGATGATATCTGTCTATAACACCATCCTGATTATCGGGGGACAGTTATATCCGGATGATATCTGTCTATAACACCATGCTGATTATCTGGGGACACGCTCATATCCGGATGATATCTGTCTATAACACCGTCCTGATTATCTGGGGACACGCTCATATCCGGATGATATCTGTCTATAACACCATCCTGATTATCTGGGGACACACTTACAGTCAGATGATTTATGTGTCTGTCTATAAGACTCGCTTGTTAGTGGACGAGGCGGATGAATCTGTGCCCAGATATTGTGCCAGACCCCTCATCACACAGTGCGGCCCCCGATATAGGATAGGCCTTATTTGATGCCAGGAAATATTACTGTATATTACTATAGAGAGGCACGTGAATGACCTCATTGTCATGTGACCCTCTGGCAGTAGCCGGAGCCGTTTACAAGCCTTATACACAATGGTGTTATTGATACTTGTGCAGCAGCTTGGTGCGTTGTATGAGCGGAGCCCCTGCTGCTGGGTGACATGTGAGGGGGTCCTCCTCATCCCTCCCTGCTATGATCCTGAATGATGCCATGACACCGCTGCCTGCACCAGTAGATGGCTATGCCGGCCATCACCAGGGATGTAGGTTGCTGAGAGTTCATGCTTTATATTGATCATACAATCTTTTTTTGTTCTTCATCTTCCACTTTTCTTCTTTTCACAGAACCGACTGCTCCAGCGCGACCGTCAAAGTAAGTATCTGTCTCACGTATGTAATATATATATATATATATATATATATATATATTGTGGACATGTCACAGGAAAAGTGCTCGAGGGGAGGTACATCTCACCCAGGCTACTGCTTATGGGGAGATGGTAAATCTGGAAGAGACCTGTCACTCAGCAGTGATATGCTGCTGAGTTGTTCTTTAAATTTTCCGGGCCGGATTTACTGGAATGGTGGGTAGGTTGGTAGTGGGACCTGCCATTCCCTCCCCCTCGATCCAGTGTGGGTTTTGGGATCAGGTGAGCTCTGATCCCAATCAGCCTGAGAAGGCAAAAGCTCTGGTCAGTCTGAAAGGGATTGCTCTCAGCCAGGGGTGAACAGCTTGCATGCTGTATCTCCTGGGAGCAACGAATACTGCCGCCACTGGGGCCTATTCATACCCTGTGATACTGCCTACTGAAGAGTCAGATAGGAGACCTGTGTTAGTAAGTGCCCAGACGGGCAAGGACCTTTTTGTTTTGTTTTGTTCTGAAAAGCATGGTATTGCTACATTTCTGTTGAGGACTGTTTATGCAGCTAATAAACACCCAGCTGTTTTTATAAGTCCAAGTTTGCTGTCTGAACTGTGTCCAAACACACCATCCCCCGGGAAGATCCCTACAATTGGTGGAGGATGCGGGCAAAACGGTTGCTAGGGGCAACGGTGTGCATCAACTTGGCTACAGCTGCGTATGTCCTGGGTGAAGGCTGCTGCTTCACTCCAAAAGCAGCCAAGCAACATGGAGGAGATGATGAAGCAGTTAATACAAGTGAGTTTGCAGCAACAACAGGCATTGGCCGCACAACAACAGGCTCAGGCAGCCGCTAAACAGGATCAGGCAGCCGCTAACCTGCGCCATGAACAGACAATGGCTGCACATCAGCAAGCGATGGCTCAACAACAGAAACTTATTGAGCACCTAATCGCAAAGCAGGAGGCGTCTGCAGGTGCTAATCCCCAGCTGGTGGCCGCAGCCGCGCCAGAGACCTTGTCTGTGAAAAGAGCCGTGCAGCGAGCGCTGCAAAAGATGACTGCTGATGATGATATTGAGGCCTACTTAACTGTCTTTGAGCGGGTGGCTGAGCGAGAGAAGTTACCCTCCACTGAGTGGGCAGAAGTGATTGCGCCCTATTTAACAGGCGAACCTCAAAAGGCCTATTATGACCTCAGTGAGCAAGAGGTCAAAGACTATCCTCGGCTAAGAGCAGAGATACTTGCCCGACTAGGAGTTACTGCTGCTGTCCGTGCCCGGAGGGTCCGCAACTGGAGCTACAGTCTGGACAAATCAGCGAGGTCCCAGATGTACGACCTGATCCATTTGGCAAGAAAGTGGTTGGAGCCAGACACCTCTACTCCTGCCCAGATCCTAGAGAGGGTCGTGATGGATCGCTACCTCCGTGCCCTTCCTGCTGATCTACAACGCTGGGTAGGACAAGGTGACCCTAGGAGTGCCGACGAACTCGTCAGCCTTGTGGAGAGGTTCCAGGCGACCGAGGACTACCTCCGTGATGTTCCTGCAGCACCGTCACCTCCCCGGAGTGCCAGATCTGTGCCATCATCTGGTAAGAGACTTCCATCTATTGGGGGAGTGTGGAGGGGTGCTGATAGAGGGAAGAGCGCTCAGGAGGTGTCTCAGGGGCAAAAGACTGGTGATGGTCCCCGGTGGCTAAGTGGCCCTAAAAAGGACTCCCTGCCAAGGAGACCAGGCCCTATCCAGTGCTGGAGATGCCATGAGACGGGACATGTGTCTGCCCATTGCCCTCTTACCACTGAGCCCATGGAGTGTGACGCTAGCCGGCGTCAGTCGCTATTTGCGGAGCCGTCATGTGTTGCAGTTCCTGGACTAGAGACTGAACCACAAGTCTGCAACATTACGGTCAATGACTTCCCTGTTAAGGCGTTGCTGGACTCAGGAAGCCTTGTCACCTTGGTGCATGCCAGCCTGGTGGCTGGGGACTTTGTGCCAAAAAGACATATGAGCGTTGTGTGCATACATGGTGATACAAAGGTTTACCCTATAGTACTGGCTAATGTCGGGACTGAACTAGGCACTGTACAATATGAAGTGGGTGTGGTTAAAAACCTTATGCATAATGTGATATTGGGGCGTGATTTTCCATTGTTCTGGGCTCTATGGGGAAAACAACAATCCCCTGAAAGGAGTGAGGAGACCCCTAAGTCTATTGCATTACCCACGGTAAATGATAAAAATGTACAGGAGGAATATGATGCTTTTCCTTTGCAGGTCCTGGCTGGTGAGGAAGAGTCTCCTCCCACTGAGCAGAATGTTCCAGACTTAGAGGTGTCTAGGGATAATTTTGGTACTGCACAATTACAGGACCCCACTCTCAAAAATGCTAGAGAGCAGGTCACTGTTATGAATGGGGTACCTCAGGAACCAGAAGCTGAGAAAAAGTTTCCACATTTTTCTGTGACTAATGATCTCTACTATAGAGTCACTAAGATTAATGATGAGGTTGTGGAACAGCTTCTGGTGCCTAAGTCGTACCGGCGTCAGGTACTCGACATGGCCCATAATCATGTCCTTGGGGGCCACTTGGGGACAGATAAAACACAGGAGAGAGTCCTCCAGAGGTTTTTTTGGCCTGCGATTTATGCTGACATAAAAAATTACTGCGAGTCGTGCCCCACATGTCAGCTTAGCGCCCCAGTGTCGCATTTCCGCAGTCCTTTGGTTTCGCTCCCCATCATAGAGGTACCTTTTGACCGCATTGCAATGGACTTGGTGGGTCCCATTGTAAAGTCGGCAAGGGGACACCAGTACATTTTGGTGGTCTTAGACTACGCAACCCGCTATCCTGAGGCTGTACCCCTAAGAAACACTGCGTCTAAAACAATTGCCCGTGAGTTGTTTTATATGTTTTCCAGGGTGGGGATCCCCAAAGAAATCTTGACCGACCAAGGTACTCCGTTTATGTCAAAGGTGATGCAGGATGTATGCAAACTGTTTAAAATCTCACACCTTCGTACCTCTGTATATCATCCCCAGACAGATGGATTAGTGGAGAGGTTTAATAAAACCCTAAAACATATGTTAAAGAAAGTGGTGGAAAAAGATGGTCGGGATTGGGATCACTTACTACCTTACCTGATGTTTGCTATTAGAGAAGTGCCCCAAGCATCCACAGGGTTCTCTCCCTTCGAGTTGGTCTATGGTCGTCACCCTAGGGGTTTGTTGGATATAGCGAAAGAGACATGGGAAAGTGAGTCCACCCCATACAAGAGTGTTATAGAGCATGTAGCACAAATGCAGGACCGTATAGCCACTGTAATGCCCCTAGTAAGGGAACACCTCCAGAAGGCGCAAGAGGGCCAAAGCAGAATTTACAATCGTTCTGCAAGAATCAGGACATTTAGCCCAGGTGACCGGGTACTCATACTTGTTCCCACGGTAGAAAGCAAATTCTTAGCCAAGTGGCAGGGTCCCTATGAAATTGTAGAGAAGATCAGTGAGGTCAACTACAAGGTACACCAACCAGGTAGAAGGAAGCCTTTCCAAGTTTATCACATAAACTTGATCAAACCCTGGAAAGACAGGGAATCCTTGGTGGCGACAAACTTTGTTAATCATTTGTCACAACCAATCCCTCCGGTCAAGATTGGTGATACTCTATCAGTGTCACAGAAGCAGGAGACTAAAGAGTTTTTGCAGAAAAATAAAGACAAGTTTTCTGACCTCCCAGGGCGTACGCATCTCATTCACCATCACATTGAAACTGAGCCTAGAAGCAGAGTAAACCTTAAGCCCTATAGGATACCAGAAGCACGGAGGGAGGCGGTGTCAGCCGAGGTAAAACGTATGCTTGACCTAGGAGTCATTGAGGTGTCCCAGAGCGAGTGGTCCAGCCCGATTGTGTTAATCCCAAAGCCCAATGGAACTTGGAGGTTCTGTAATGACTTTAGAAAGTTAAATGAGATCTCCAAGTTCGATGCGTACCCCATGCCCAGGGTGGATGAGTTGATTGAGAGAATGGGTAGTGCCAGGTACATAACCACCCTCGATCTCACAAAGGGCTACTGGCAGATCCCCCTCACTCCTGAGGCTAGAGAGAAGACTGCATTCTCCACCCCTGATGGGCTCTTCCAATATGTAGTGATGCCATTCGGGTTACATGGAGCCCCTGCCACTTTTCAGAGGTTGATGGACTTGATCCTGCGACCACATCGGGATTACTCTGCTGCCTACCTCGATGATGTGGTCATTTTTAGCCCTGATTGGGAAAGTCACCTCTGTAAGGTCCAGGCGGTGTTAGAGGCCATAAGTGATGCAGGGTTAACCATCAATGCAGAGAAGTGTGCATTAGCCTTAGAGGAGGCCAAATACCTGGGCTACATTATTGGGAGGGGGTTAGTGAAACCACAACTAAATAAAATTGAGGCAATACAGAATTGGCCCAAACCCCTCACAAAAAAACAGGTCAGAGCTTTCCTGGGTATTACGGGCTATTACCGTAGGTTTGTGCCAAACTTTGCCACAGTTGCAGCCCCGCTAACTGACCTGACAAAGGGTGCGAAGTCCGCAATGGTGACATGGACTCCAGAGGCCGAGAAGGCTTTTCAAAGCCTTAAATCTGCCTTGTGTCAACAACCTGTGCTAGTTACCCCTGACTTTAGGCAAGAATTTCTGGTCCAGACAGATGCCTCTAATACAGGGTTAGGTGCCGTCCTCTCGCAGGTCGTGAATGGCGAGGAACACCCGGTGATGTACTTAAGCAGGAAGCTATCCCCGGCCGAAAAAAACTACGCCATTGTTGAGCGAGAATGTCTGGCAGTGAAATGGGCCCTAGAGTCCCTAAGGTACTACTTGCTGGGTAGAAAATTCAAGTTAGTTACAGACCATGCCCCCCTAACATGGATGAAGCTGAACAAGGAGAAAAATGCGAGGGTGACTAGATGGTTTCTATCCCTCCAAAACTTTAATTTTACAGTGGAACACAGGCCAGGAAAGTTACAGGCAAATGCTGACGCCCTATCAAGGGTACACTGTCTGTGGGGACAGAATGCTCAGCCCTCCGGTCTGAAAAAGAGGGGGGGGATATGTGGACATGTCACAGGAAAAGTGCTCGAGGGGAGGTACATCTCACCCAGGCTACTGCTTATGGGGAGATGGTAAATCTGGAAGAGACCTGTCACTCAGCAGTGATATGCTGCTGAGTTGTTCTTTAAATTTTCCGGGCCGGATTTACTGGAATGGTGGGTAGGTTGGTAGTGGGACCTGCCATTCCCTCCCCCTCGATCCAGTGTGGGTTTTGGGATCAGGTGAGCTCTGATCCCAATCAGCCTGAGAAGGCAAAAGCTCTGGTCAGTCTGAAAGGGATTGCTCTCAGCCAGGGGTGAACAGCTTGCATGCTGTATCTCCTGGGAGCAACGAATACTGCCGCCACTGGGGCCTATTCATACCCTGTGATACTGCCTACTGAAGAGTCAGATAGGAGACCTGTGTTAGTAAGTGCCCAGACGGGCAAGGACCTTTTTGTTTTGTTTTGTTCTGAAAAGCATGGTATTGCTACATTTCTGTTGAGGACTGTTTATGCAGCTAATAAACACCCAGCTGTTTTTATAAGTCCAAGTTTGCTGTCTGAACTGTGTCCAAACACACCATCCCCCGGGAAGATCCCTACAATATTTATATATATATATATATATATATATATATATATATATATATATATATATATATATATATGTATGTGTGTATCATAAGCCTTGTTCACAGGCAGCTACATCATACATGGCCAGAATTATGTTGGCAACTTAGTGTTTTTGTTTAGCTGCAATACCAGATACGGCCCATGAACAAGAGTGGCACTGTTGTTGGAGAAAGCCATGTTTTGTTTCATCTCATACAACCGCCCTGGGTTACTCCCTGCCCCCATAATGACATAAGCTGTTGTATACGGGGTTCCTGCTTGTAATATACATAGACGTGAGATACTTGCAGATCAGGGCTAGATAAACTTGTTGAGATCTGTGGATAATCTGCAGTCTGAGGTGGCCATACATATTACATTAAAGTTGGCTGAACCCACTGGTTTTGGTGGGGTCAGCCAACCATATAATCTGTATCCTGACCTTACCCTGGTGGCAGATGTCACAGGGCAGAAGGGTCCAGTGTGTCAGAAGTGAGTGGCAGTGACTTTCTACCCCTAAGGAATACATGTATGCCCAATTGAGCTAAGTGTGTGTGTGTGTGTGTGTAGATAGATAGATCTCAGAGGATCTGGATTGATACAGTAGCTATTGGTAAGCAATCCTTTGGCTGATGTCTATAATGTAAGGGCAGCTTACAGGCCATGGACACTTTTATTTATTGGTACACCTCCGCTTATGCAGTTTGCTTCTGGAATGAGATTCTATTTATTTGTATTTGTCCTCTCAGTAATACCTGCTCGATGCGACATTGGCGTATTCAGGGGTGTACAGTTTACACAGGGTTCTCTCTGTGCACTTGTAACCCATGTCATTCTGGCTGTAGACTTTCTTGTACCTGGTATCCTGCCTCTATACAGCCTGTGTGTACTTCTCTTTATGTACGTTCTCCCCCTAATCTTCACTCCACTTCATGTATGCTCTCCTCTCCATCTCCATCCTACGTGAGCTGCCCTCCATGTATGCTCTCCTCACCATCTCCATCCTATGTGAGCTGCCCTACATGTATGCTCTCCTCACCATCTCCATCCTACATGAGCTGCCCTACATGTATGCTCTCCTCACCATCTCCATCCTACATGAGCTGCCCTACATGTATGCTCTCCTCACCATCTCCATCGTATGTGAGCTGCCCTCCATGCATGCTGACCTACCTATATCCAGCCTGTGTGAGCTGCCCTCCATATATACTATCCTCCCTATGAAGCCTGTGTTAGCTGCCCTCCATGTATGCTCTCCTTCCTATCTCCAGCCTGTGTGAGCTGCCCTCCATGTATGCTCTCCTCACCATCTCCATCCTATATGAGCTGCCCTACGTGTATGCTCTCCTCACCATCTCCATCCTATGTGAGCTGCCCTACATGTATGCTCTCCTCACCATCTTCATCGTATGTGAGCTGCCCTCCATGCATGCTGACCTACCTATATCCAGCCTGTGTGAGCTGCCCTCCATATATATTATCCTCCCTATGAAGCCTGTGTTAGCTGCCCTCCATATATACTATCCTCCCTATATCCATCCTGTGTGAGCTGCCCTCCATGTATGCTCTCCTTCCTATCTCCAGCCTGTGTGAGCTGCCCTCCATGTATGCTCTCCTCCCTATCTCCAGCCTCTGTGAGCTGCCCTCTATGTATACTCTCCTCCCAACATACAGCCTGTGTGAGCTGCCCTCCATGTATACTCTCCTCCCAACATACAGCCTGTGTGAGCTGCCCTCCATGTATGCTCTCCTCCCTATGAAGCCTGTGTTAGCTGCCCTCCATGTATGCTCTCCTTCCTATCTCCAGCCTGTGTGAGCTGCCCTCCATGTATGCTCTCCTCACCATCTCCATCCCTGACCTACCTATATCCAGCCTGTGTGAGCTGCCCTCCATATATACTATCCTCCCTATGAAGCCTGTGTTAGCTGCCCTCCATGTATGCTCTCCTTCCTATCTCCAGCCTGTGTGAGCTGCCCTCCATGTATGCTCTCCTCACCATCTCCATCCTATATGAGCTGCCCTACGTGTATGCTCTCCTCACCATCTCCATCCTATGTGAGCTGCCCTACATGTATACTCTCCTCCCTATCTCCAGCCTGTGTGAGCTGCCCTCCATGTATGCTCTCCTCCCTATCTCCAGCCTGTGTTAGCTGTCCTCCATGTATGCTCTCCTCCCTATCTCCAGCCTGTGTGAGCTGCCCTCCATGTATACTCTCCTCCCAACATACAGCCTGTGTGAGCTGCCCTCCATGTATGCTCTCCTCCCTATCTCCAGCCTGTGTGAGCTGCCCTCCACGTATGCTCTCCTCCCTATCTACAGCCGGTGTTAGCTGCCTTCCATGTATGCTCTCCTCACCATCTCCATCCTATGTGAGCTGCCCTCCATGTATGCTCTCCTCCCTATCTCCAGCCTGTGTGAGCTGCCCTCCATGTATGCTCTCCTCCCTATCTCCAGCCTGTGTGAGCTGTTCAGTGATTGGCTGAGCAGCAGGTCCCGCTCCGGCACACATCTTAGTAGCAGGGGGAATGACTTGTTTTGTTTTTTATTTATATTTCTCGCTTATAATATATCTACATCTTGTGGATACTGGAATACCCTTTTACTGGGCTGTCTGCCGCTACTCCCAGAAACAGCGCCCCTCTTGGCTGTGTCTAGTATTGCAGCTCAGACATATCCCACAGCTCCTGGTATTCTCACATAGGGCGCGCTCCATCCTCCTCCTGGGACGTTGTCGGCAGCTATAAATGTCCTGGGAGCCGGAGACTAAGAAAACAAGGATATTTCAGAGTCAGATATTTGTGGCCAGGTCTCGGGGGGCGCGGAGCAGATTATAGGATTCCCAGAGCGCTGTCTGCACTACTCCCTACACATCCCACCGCTGCTGGCTGCTCCTGTAAGAAAACATTACTGCAGGGGGCACATACTATGCAACAGGACCAGAGGGGTCCGCTGGAGCAGGTGCTACTACCGGGATGAGATAGAGGAGGTAGAGGACAGAGCGATGTTCTGCAGATCTGTACAGAGGTCAGGGATGTAATAATCTGCAGGAGATATCACTGTCAGTAGAGAGGACAGAGCAACGTTCTGCAGATCTGTAGAGAGGTCAGGGCTGTAATAATCTGCAGGATATATCATTATGTATGTGTCAGGAGGTAGATAGGACAGAGCGATGTTCTGCAGATCTGGTAGAGAGGTTTTGGGGGGTAATAATCTGCAGGATATATCCCTGTGTATCTGGGCATGCTGGGAGCTGTATTGTTTCAACAGCGGGCTCCCTGGTGTGGGGTATATAGCAGGCAGATGCGGTATACAGCCACTTCCTTGGTATCTTGGGGTTGTGACACCTCGGGGTCTGGCTCTGGAATCCCCCCCCCCCCCCTCCTTTCTTCTTCATTGTCGGTCACACTTCCCCATTCTTCTTCAGATCACTTACATTTCCTAGAAGACAAGCGGCGGCGGCTTCATCTCATTCATACAAGGATCAGACATCCTGCAGTGACCCAGTAGAGCATACTGGGACTTGTAGTTCCCCGTTAGTCCTTGCATGGTGTTTCTGGTCACTGGTGTTATCCTGGTACTTGTAGTGGAACATTTCACCCCGTGCTCCCTGGTTCTCTACAATCCTGGTCTATGACTCACAGCTGAGGGTTTGTTACATTGTATTCCTCCTCATCATTGTGCACACACCACAGATCCCTGTGCTGCTGTGATGGTTTGTTACATTGTATTCCTCCTCATCAGTGTGCACACACCTCAGATCCCTGTGCTGCTGTGATGGTTTGTTACATTGCTGTATTCCTCCTCATCAGTGTGCACACACCTCAGATCCCTGTGCTGCTGTGATGGTTTGTTACATTGTATCCCTCATCATTGTGCACACACCTCAGATCCCTGTGCTGCTGTGATGGTTTGTTACATTGTATTCCTCCTCAGTGTGCACACACCTCAGATCCCTGTGCTGCTGTGATGGTTTGTTACATTGCTGTATTCCTCCTCATCAGTGTGCACACACCTCAGATCCCTGTGCTGCTGTGATGGTTTGTTACATTGTATCCCTCATCATTGTGAACACACCTCAGATCCCTGTGCTGCTGTGATGGTTTGTTACATTGTATTCCTCCTCAGTGTGCACACACCTCAGATCCCTGTGCTGCTGTGATGGTTTGTTACATTGTTATATTCCTCCTCAGTGTGCACACACCTTAGATCCCTGTGCTGCTGTGATGGTTTGTTACATTGTTGTATTCCTCATCATCAGTGTGCACACCTCAGATCCCTGTGCTGCTGTGATGGTTTGTTACATTGTATCTCTCATCATTGTGCACACACCTCAGATCTCTGTGCTGCTGTGATGGTTTGTTACATTGTATTCCTCATCAGTGTGCACACACCTCAGATCTCTGTGCTGCTGTGATGGTTTGTTACTTTGTTTTCCTCAAGCACACACCTCAGATCCCTGTGCTGCTGTGAGGGTTTGTTACATTGTTGTATTCCTCCTCAGTGTGCACACACCTCAGATGCCTGTGCTGCTGTGAGGGTTTGTTACATTGTATTCCTCCTCATCAGTGTGCACACACCTCAGATCCCTGTGCTGCTGTGAGGGTTTGTTACATTGCTGTATTCCTCCTCATCAGTGTGCACACACCTCAGATCCCTGTGCTGCTGTGAGGGTTTGTTATATTGTATCCCTCATCATCATTGTGCACACACCTCAGATCCCTGTGCTGCTGTGAGGGTTTGTTACATTGTTGTATTCCTCCTCAGTGTGCACACACCTCAGATGCCTGTGCTGCTGTGAGGGTTTGTTACATTGTATTCCTCCTCAGTGTACACACCCCCTTAAGATCCCTGTGCTGCTGTGATGGTTTGTTACATTGTATCCCTCATCATTGTGCACACACCTCAGATCCCTGTGCTGCTGTGATGGTTTGTTACATTGTATTCCTCCTCATAAGTGTGCACACACCTCAGATCCCTGTGCTGCTGTGATGGTTTGTTACATTGTATTCCTCCTCATCAGTGTGCACACACCTCAGATCCCTGTGCTGCTGTGATGGTTTGTTACATTGTATTCCTCCTCATCAGTGTGCACACACCTCAGATCGCTGTGCTGCTGTGATGGTTTTACATTGTACTCCTCCTCAGTGTGCACACACCTCAGATCCCTGTGCTGCTGTGATGGTTTGTTACATTGTTGTATTCCTCATCATCAGTGTGCACACCTCAGATCCCTGTGCTGCTGTGATGGTTTGTTACATTGTATTTCTCCTCATCAGTGTGCACACACCTCAGATCCCTGTGCTGCTGTGATGGTTTGTTACATTGTTGTATTCTTCAACAGTGAGCACACACCTCAGATCCCTGTGCTGCTGTGATGGTTTGTTACATTGTATTCCTCCTTAGTGTGCACACACCTCAGATCCCTGTGCTGCTGTGATGGTTTGTTACATTGTATTCCTCTTCATCAGTGTGCACACACCTCAGATCCCTGTGCTGCTGTGATGGTTTGTTACATTGTATCTCTCATCATTGTGCACACACCTCAGATCTCTGTGCTGCTGTGATGGTTTGTTACTTTGTTTTCCTCAAGCACACACCTCAGATCCCTGTGCTGCTGTGAGGGTTTGTTACATTGTATTCCTCCTCATCAGTGTGCACACACCTCAGATCCCTGTGCTGCTGTGATGGTTTGTTACATTGTATCTCTCATTATTGTGCACACACCTCAGATCCCTGTGCTGCTGTGAGGGTTTGTTACATTGCTGTATTCCTCCTCATCAGTGTGCACACACCTCAGATCCCTGTGCTGCTGTGAGGGTTTGTTACATTGTATTCCTCCTCATCATTGTGAACACACCTCAGATCCCTGTGCTGCTGTGAGGGTTTGTTATATTGTATCCCTCCTCATCATTGTGCACACACCTCAGATCCCTGTGCTGCTGTGATGGTTTGTTACATTGTTGTATTCCTCCTCAGTGTGCACACACCTCAGATCCCTGTGCTGCTGTGAGGGTTTGTTACATTGTTGTATTCCTCCTCAGTGTGCACACACCTCAGATGCCTGTGCTGCTGTGAGGGTTCGTTACATTGTATTCCTCCTCAGTGTGCACACCCCCTTAAGATCCCTGTGCTGCTGTGAGGGTTTGTTACATTGTTGTATTCCTCTTCATCATTGTGCACACACCTCAGATCCCTGTGCTGCTGTGAGGGTTTGTTATATTGTTGTATTCCTCTTCATCATTGTGCACACACCTCAGATGCCTGTGCTTCTGTGAGGGTTTGTTATATTGTATCCCTCATCATCAGTGAGCACACACCTCAGATCCCTGTGCTGCTGTGGTGGTTTGTTACATTGTATCGGTGCAGGTCACTGTTAGTAAGTGGAGAGCTTATAAATGGTAATAGGCGGCCTGATAGCCCTGGTGGGGTCAGCACCCTGGATTGACCTGCAGTGAGTGGACAGCCGGACCCTCAGCGCTCTCTTTTTACAATCTTCATTTTGTAACTATTTTAGAACCCCACATAGTAAATCTTTGTCCACATTAGCTGGGCTCAGTTCCAATGGTTGGACCCAAACAAACAGATAATGATGGTACATCCCAAAGCCCTGGCTTATTCTGCACAACATTGAACTGTTGGACTATCATGGTGTTGTACTGTTGGGTGTCCAGATCTCATGGTTCGGACTGTTGTGGCACTGAACTGTCATGGTGTCTGGTTGCCATAATTTTGGCTGCCATGGTATTAGACTGTCATAGTGTTGAGCTGCCATGGTGTTGGACTGTCATGGTATTGGACTATCATGGTATTGGACTGTCATAGTTTTGAGCTGTCATGGTGTTAGACTGTCATGGTGTTGAGCTAACTAGGTGTCAGGCTGTCTTAATGTCGGACTGTTATGGTGTTGGCATGTCAGTCAGTGGTATTGGACTGTCATGGTGTTGGGCTGTCATGGTGTTGGGCTGTCATGGTGTTGGACTGTTATGGTGTTGAGCTATCTAGGTGTCAGGCTGTCTTGGTGTCGGACTGTCATGGTGTTGAGATGTCAGTCAGTGGTATTGGACTGTCATGGTGTTGGGCTGTCATGGTGTTGGGCTGTCATGGCGTTGGGCTGTCACAGCATTGAGCTGTCATGGCCTTGGGCTGTCATGGCGTTATGCTGCCATGGCGTTAGGCTGTCATGGTGTTGAGCTGTCATGGCGTTGAGCGGTCATGACCTTGGACTGTCATGGTGTTGGGCTGTCATGGCGTTGGACTATTATGTTGTTGGGCTGTCATGGTGTTGGGCTGTCATGGCGTTGGACTATTATGTTGTTGGGCTGTCATGGTGTTGGACTGTTATGGTGTTGGGCTGTCATGGCGTTGGGCTGTCATGGCGTTGGGCTGTCATGGCGTTGGGCTGTCATGGCGTTGGGCTGTCATGGCGTTGGGCTTTCATGGCGTTGGGCTGTCATGGCGTTGGGCTGTCATGGCGTTGGGCTGTCATGGCGTTGGGCTGTCATGGTGTTGGGCTGTCATGGTGTTGAGCTGTCATGGCGTTGGACTATTATGTTGTTGGGCTGTCATGGTGTTGGACTGTTATGATGTTGGACTGTTATCTTGTTGGGTTGTCATGGTGTTGGGCTGTCATGGTGTTGGACTGTTATCTTGTTGGGCTGTCATGGTGTTGGGCTGTCATGGCGTTAGGCTGCCATGGCATTGGGCTGTCATGTTGTTGGACTGTCATGGCATTGGCCTGCCATGGCGTTGGGCTGTCATGTTGTTGGACTGTTATGTTGTTGGACTGTCATGAAGTAGGGCTGCCATGGTGTTGGGCTGTAATGTTGTTGGGCTGTCATGGTGTTGAGCTGCCATGGCATTAGGCTGCCATGGCGTTGGGCTGTCATGTTGTTGGGCTGCCATGGCGTTGGGCTGTCATTTTGTTGGGCTGCCATGGCGTTGGGCTGTCATGGCGTTGGGCTGTCATGTTGTTGGGCTGCCATGGCGTTGGGCTGTCATTTTGTTGGGCTGTTATGGCATTGGGCTGCCATGGTGTTGGGCTTTCATGGTGTTGGGCTTTCATGGTGTTGGGCTGACATGGTGTTGGGCTGCTATGGCGTTGGGCTGACATGGTGTTGGGCTGCTATGTTGTTGGGCTGTCATGGCGTTGGACTGTCATGGAGTTGGGCTGTCATGTTGTTTGACTATTATGTTGTTGCGCTGTTTTGTTGTTGGGCTGTCATGGTGTTGTTCTGTTCACAGTACAGTATAAACACATCAGCTATCACTATACACAGGAGCTGCAGGGTGTTAGTTGACCCTATAAACTATCTCAGAATCCAATAATAATGAGAAATCTTTCCTGTTTCTTCCCCTTCTCCCTATGACAGCCAAAAGGTAATAATAATAAATATAGTGTATAATAGTGTATATATTCTTTACTATGTAGATATACTGTATATATTCTGTACTATACAGTGGTACCTTGGTTCTCAAACTGCTTGGAACTCAAACACTTTTCGGGCCCCCAGTCTGTATCGGTATCTGAACGTTTTTGTGAGTGTGGATGGTGGGTTGTACCTGGTGAGTTTAGCACTGGTGATGCTTCACATACAGTACAGTACTGTATAAGACTGCTGGAGTGCATATACAGTACAGTAGTAGTACAGTCAGTGCACCACCACCATTCATCCTGTACAGTACTGTATAAGACTGCTGGGGTGCATATACAGTACAGTAGTAGAAGAGTCAGTGCACCACCCTCTCCCATCCGTTACAGTGCTGTATAAGACTGCTGGAGTGCATATACAGTACAGTAGTAGTACAGTCAGTGCACCCCCCCCCCCCCCCCCCCATCCTGTACAGTACTGTATAAGACTGCTGGAGTGCATATACAGTACAGTAGTAGTACAGTCAGTGCACCACCCTTTACCATCCGTTACAGTGCTGTATAAGACTGCTGGAGTGCATATACAGTACAGTAGTAGTACAGTCAGTGCACCACCACCCTTCATCCTGTACAGTACTGTATAAGACTGCTGGAGTGCATATACAGTACAGTAGTAGTACAGTCAGTGCACCACCCTTTACCATCCGTTACAGTGCTGTATAAGACTGCTGGAGTGCATATACAGTACAGTAGTAGTACAGTCAGTGCACCACCACCCTTCATCCTGTACAGTACTGTATAAGACTGCTGGGGTGCATATACAGTACAGTAGTAGAAGAGTCAGTGCACCACCCTCTCCCATCCGTTATAGTGCTGTATAAGACTGCTGGAGTGCATATACAGTACAGTAGTAGTATAGTTAGTGCACCACTATCTACCATCCTGTACGCTGAGGGGTTAACTGCCTTCTGGAACCAATTAAGTTCGAGAACTGAGGTACCACTGTATATAGTGTATATGTTCTGTACTATATATAGTGTATATATTCTGTACTATATACTGTATAGTGTATATGTTCTGTACTATATATAGTGTATATGTTCTGTACTATATAGATATAGTGTATATATTCTGTACTATATACTGTATAGTGTATATGTTCTGTACTATATAGTGTATATATTCTGTACTATATATAGTGTATATATGCTGTACTATATATAGTGTATATGTTCTGTACTATATAAATATAGTGTATATTCTGTACTATATACTGTATAGTGTATATGTTCTGTACTATATAGTGTATATATTCTGTACTATATATAGTGTATATATTCTGTACTATATATAGTGTATATGTTCTGTACTATATAAATATAGTGTATATTCTGTACTATATATAGTGTATATGTTCTATCCTATATAGATATAGTGTATATTCTGTACTATATATAGTGGATATGTTCTGTCCTATATAAATATAGTGGATATATTCTGTACTATATACTGTATAGTGTATATGTTCTGTCCTATATAGATATAGTGTATATTCTGTACTATATATAGTGTATATGTTCTGTCCTATATAAATATAGTGGATATGTTCTGTACTATATATAGTGGATATGTTCTGTACTTTATAGATATAGTGTATATTCTGTACTATATATAGTGGATATGTTCTGTACTTTATAGATATAGTGTATATTCTGTACTATATATAGTGGATATGTTCTGTACTTTATAGATATAGTGTATATTCTGTACTATATATAGTGGATATGTTCTGTACTTTATAGATATAGTGTATATTCTGTACTATATATAGTGGATATGTTCTGTCCTATATAAATATAGTGGATATGTTCTGTACTACATAGATATAGTGTATATTCCATAAAGTTTCCGCTGGGCATCAAGGTCTAAAACCCAGACTTGAATCCCTGAAGGCTATCAGACTGCAGCGATGATGATGTGGGGAGGGTCTGCACCTCGGACAGGAGGTCGTCAGTGTCAGCCATATTGGATGCAGATCCTCGGGCTGGACAGGGCCCTGGGCTCTCCCATTCACATGCAGATGACTGTGAGAATGTCACCCTGTAGCCCCGGTCCTGGGTGAGGCAGACATAGGAGGGAGGAGGGATGGAGGAGGGATGAGAGCGAGGCCCGGGATCTGTGAAGCTTTCATCCACTTCCTGCTGGACACATTCATGGCAGCCGAGGGATCAGCTGGGCTGTGGACGCTGAGGGGTTAACTGTGCGCAGGTAACTGTGGGCAGGGCCGCCATGTCCCTATAGGGGATTATTGTGGGGTCACCTCAGGATTGTCCTGATCTCTGCCGCCCCTGCACTCATACATTGTACTACTGCTGCCGCCGCACATTATAGCCGTATAACGTCCACCGAGGATGACATCAGGGCAATGTCTGCTGCATAGAGAGCGCCCCGGCATAATGAGAGACAGCTGAACCCCAGAGAGCGCAGCCACAGGTCTGAGACAGAGCGCCCATTGTGTAACCCCCATGTGTTTCCCCCAAACTCCCAGAAGGGTCCTGGTAATTCTGAGAAGTGAAAAGTTCCTCCTAGAGGGTGTATACGGGTATATATAGCTATAGGGTAAGAGGACAGAGCTGCATCTTATGTGCCAAGAGATGACAGGACCCCAGGACCACGACTGTAGGGGTCAGTGTTTACAGAGGGTGTATACGGGTTATATATAGCTATAGAGTAAGAGTACAGAGCTGCATCTGATGTGCTGGGGTCAGTGTATACAGAGAGTGTCTACAGGTATATATAGCTATAGGGTAAGAGGACAGAGCTGCATCTTATGTGCCAAGAGATTACAGGACCCCAGGACCACGACTGTAAGGGTCAGTGTATATAGAGAGTTTATACAGGTATATATAGCTATAGGGTAAGAGGACAGGGCTGCATCTGACTGTCCAGGACATGACGGGGCCCCACGGCCACTACTGCAGGGGTCGGTGTATACAGGGTGTATATAACTATAGGGTAAGAGGACAGGGCTGCATCAGATGTGCTGGGGTCAGTGTATACAGAGAGTGTCTACAGGTATATATAGCTATAGGGTAAGAGGACAGAGCTGCATCTGACTATCCAGGACATGACGGGGCCCCACGGCCACTACTGCAGGGGTCAGTGTATACAGAGGGTGTATATAACTATAGGGTAAGAGGACAGGGTTGCATCAGATGTGCTGGGGTCAGTGTATACAGGGTATATATAGCTATAGGGTAAGAATACAGTACACTGGCCATCTTTCATCCATTGTTATGTTTCCAGGCTCCAGTCCAGTGTCAGCAATGAGGAGCGTGGTGGTCCGGGGAGGCCGGGGGTCCATACATACTGCATCAAGAAGAGTCTGAGCCAGAAACGTGAGTACAGGGGGGTCTGCCTGTATATAATGTATGTGTAGTATTGTATGACTGTATAGGACATATAGTGTATATAGTATTCTATGACTATATAGGAGATAAAGGGTATACAGTATATAGTATTGTATGACTGTTTAGTGTGAATCATATAAGGGTATACAGTGAGGAGAATAAGTGTCTGATCCACTGCCGATCACCTACACAGAATGGAGAGGGGGGTGATATACGTCACCTGTGAGAGACAGAATCTATAGAACATTCCGGATAATCACATTGTAGGATTTATACATAATTATTCACCATTTTATTCCAAGCAATAAGGATGTGATACAATAGAAGAAGAGAAGTTCCTATTTGGTGCACAAACCTTTGTTTGCAGATACAGAGGTCGGATGTTTCCTGGAGGTCCTGACCAGGTTTGCCGACCCTGCAGCAGGGATTGTGTCCCCCTCCTCCATACACCCCCATAGTTGTCCCGGCTGTGGGTCTCCTCCTTAGTTGTCCCGGCTGTGTGTTTCCTCCTTAGTTGTCCCCGCTGTGTGTCTCCTCCTTAGTTGTCCCGGCTGGGGGTTTCCTCCTTAGTTGTCCCGGCTAGGGGTTTCCTCCTTAGTTGTCCCGGCTGGGGGTTTCCTCCTTAGTTGTCCCGGATGGGGGTCTCCTCCTTAGTTGTCCCGGCTATGTGTCTCCTCCTTAGTTGTCCGGGATGTATGTCTCCTCCTTAGTTGTCCCGGATGTGTGTCTCCTCCTTAGTTGTCCCGGATGTGGGTCTCCTCCTTAGTTGTCCCGGATGTGGGTCTCCTCCTTAGTTGTCCCAGCTGTGGGTTTCCTCCTTAGTTGTCCCGGCTGTGGGTCTCCTCCTTAGTTGTCCCGGATGTGGATTTCCTCCTTAGTTGTCCTGGCTGTGTGTCTCCTCCTTAGTTGTCCCGGCTGTGGGTTTCCTCCTTAGTTGTCCCGGCTGTGTGTTTCCTCTTTAGTTGTCCCGGCTGTGGGTTTCCTCCTTAGTTGTCCCGGCTGTGTGTCTCCTCCTTAGTTGTCCCGGCTGTGGGTCTCCTCCTTAGTTGTCCCGGCTGTGGGTCTCCTCCTTAGTTGTCCCGGCTGTGTGTCTCCTCCTTAGTTGTCCCGGCTGTGGGTCTCCTCCTTAGTTGTCCCGGCTGTTGGTCTCCTCCTTAGTTGTCCTGGCTGTGTGTCTCCTCCTTAGTTGTCCTGGCTGTGTGTCTCCTCCTTAGTTGTCCCAGCTGTGTGTTTCCTCCTTAGTTGTCCCGGCTGTTGGTCTCCTCCTTAGTTGTCCCGGCTGTGGGTCTCCTCCTTAGTTGTCCCGGCTGTGGGTTTCCTCCTTAGTTGTCCCGGCTGTTGGTTTCCTCCTTAGTTGCCCGGCTGTGTGTCTCCACCTTAGTTGTCCCAGTTGTTGGTTTTGGGTCATTGTGCGCTGGGAGACCCGGCCACCACCCATCCTCACTGCTCTTACTGAGGGAAGGAGGTTGTTGTATCTGGTAATACATGGCCCCATCCATCCTCCCTCCTATACGCTGCAGTCGTCCTGTCCCCCTTGCAGTAAAGCCCCCATCGTATGATCCCCCCCCCCCCTCCCCATGCTTCACAGTGAGGACTCTGTTTTTCGGGTTGTTCTCATCCTTCTTCATCTATCAAACAGGGCGAGTGGAGTTGATACCAGAAAGTTGTATTTTAGTTTAATCTGATCACATGACCTTCTTCCATGTCTCCTCTCCATCATCCAGATGGTCATTGGTGACGTGACATGGGCCTAGACATGTGCTGGTGTGGGCAGAGGGACCCTGTGTGTCCTGCAGGATTATAATCCATGGCAGTGTAGTGAGTTACTGACAGTAATCTATGAGACTGTGGTCCCAGCTCTCTTCAGGTCAGTGACCAGGTCTTTCCCTGTAGTTCTGGGCTGACTCCTGACCTTTATCAGAATCCTCCTTACCCCACGAGGTGAGATCTTGCATGGAGACCCAAACCGAGGAAGGTGATAGTCATCTTGTGTTTCTTCCATCTCCTAATAATTGCACCAGTAGTTCTTTCCTTCTCCCCAAGCTGCTGCCTATTGTCCTGTAGCCCATCCTAGCCTTGTGCAGGTCTACAGTGTTGTCCCTGGTGTCCTTAGACAGCAGTTTGGCCTTGGCCATGATGGAGAGGTTGGAGTGTGATGAGTGTGAGGACAGGTGATTATTATACAGGTAACAGGATGACACAGGTGCAGGTGATCCAGGTAATGAGGGCAAAAGAGGAGGAGGAGCTTCTTATAGAGAAATAACAGCTCTGTATGCGGCAGAATTCCTGCTGGTCGGTCGGTGACCAAATCATTATATCATGGAATAAAATGGTGAATAGTTATGTATAAATCCTACAATGTGATTATCTGGAATGTTCTATAGATTCTGTCTCTCACAGGTGACGTATTTTACCCCCCCTCTCCATTCCGTGTAGGTGATCAACAGATAATCAGACACTTAGGGGGACTGCTCCTCTTCCTCCTGTATATAGGGGGACTGCTCCTCTATCTTCTGTATATAGGGGGGCTGCTCCTCGTCCTCCTGTATATACGGGGACTGCTCCTCTATCTTCTGTATATAGGGGGGCTGCTCCTCGTCCTCCTGTATATACGGGGACTGCTCCTCTATCTTCTGTATATAGGGGGGCTGCTCCTCTTCCTCCTGTATATAGTGGGGCTGCTCCTCATCCTCCTGTATATAGGAGTAATGCTCCTCTTCCTCCTGTATATAGGGGGACTGCTCCTGTATCTTCTGTATATAGGGGGGCTGCTCCTCGTCCTCCTGTATATACGGGGACTGCTCTGCTTTCTCCTGTATATAGGCGATGGTTCCTTGAATATATGTATACTCCCTTTCCTATATGTATCCATAGAATTATTTTTGTGACATTTCCTTTGTATTACAGGTTTTTCCTTGGGCTCACATAGTGCTGAGGACGGGGTCATTTACGACGACGTACCGGGTGACCATGGTGACATCAAAGATGGTGAGTGATTATTATACAGGTAATGTGGAGATATAGTAACGGTCCTCTAATCCAGCATGGGATTATCATACAGCATTCTGAATTGCCTGAAGACATAAAGGTTCATTCCTCTGCGTATACTGTGCTGGAGTAATAGTAGGGTCCTGGAGTTATAGAAGGGTCCTATTTGGAGTAATAGAAGAGTCCTGGAGTAATAGAAGAGTCCTGGAGTTATAGAAGGGTCCTATTTGGAGTAATAGAAGAGTCCTGGAGTAATAGAAGAGTCCTGGAGTAATAGAAGGGTCCTGGAGTAATAGAAGGGTTCTGGAGTAATAGAAGGGTCCTGGAGTAATAGAAGGGTCCTGGAGTAAAAGAAGGGTCCTGTCTGGAGTAAAAGAAGGGTCCTGTCTGGAGTAATAGAAGGGTCCTGGAGTAGTAGAAGGGTCCTGGAGTAGTAGAAGGGTTCTGGAGTAATAGAAGAGTCCCGGAGTAATAGAAGAGTCCCGGAGTAATAGAAGAGTCCTGGAGTAATAGAAGGGTCCTTTCTGGAGTAATAGAAGGGTCCTGTAGTAATAGAAGGGTTCTGTAGTAATAGAAGGGTCCTGGAGTGATAGAAAATTCCTGGAGTAATAGAAGGGTCATGTAGTAATAGAAGCATCCTGAAGTAATAGAAGGGTCCTGGAGTGATAAAAGGGTCATACAGTAATAGAAGGGTCCTGTCTGGAGTAATAGAAGGGTCCTGGAGTAATAAAAGGGTCCTGGAGTAATAGAAGTGTCCTGGAGTAATAGAAGGGTCCTGGAGTGATAGAAGGCTCCTGGAGTAATAGAAGGGTCCTGGAGTAATAGGACCCTTCTATTACTCCAGGACCCTTCTATTACTCTAGGAGCCGTCTATTACTCCAGGAGCCGTCTATTACTCCAGGAGCCTTCTACTACTCCAGGACCCTTCTATTACTCTAGACAGGACCCTTCTATTACTCCAGGACCCTTCTATTACTCTAGGAGCCTTCTGTCTAGAGTAATAGAAGGGTCCTGGAGTAATAGAAGGCTCCTGGAGTAATAGACGGCTCCTGGAGTAATAGACGGCTCCTGGAGTAATAGACGGCTCCTGGAGTAATAGACGGCTCCTGGAGTAATAGAAGGGTCCTACAGTAATAGAAGGGTCCTGTCTAGAGTAATAGAAGGGTCCTGGAGTAATAGAAAAGTCCTACAGTAATAGAAGTGTCCTGCAGTAATAGAAGGGTTGTGGAGTAATAGAAGAGTCCTGGAGTAATAGAAGGGTTCTGAGTAAAAGAAGGTTCCTGGAGTAATAGAGGGGTCCTGGAGTAATAGACGGCTCCTGGAGTAATAGAAGAGTCCTGGAGTAATAGAAGGGTCCTGGAGTAATAGAAGGGTTCTGGAGTAATAGAGGGGTCCTGGAGTAATAGACGGCTCCTGGAGTAATAGAAGAGTCCTGGAGTAATAGAAGGGTCCTACAGTAATAGAAGGTTCCTGTCTAGAGTAATAGAAGGGTCTCCTGGAGTAATAGAAAAGTAATACAGTAATAGAAGTGTCCTGCAGTAATAGAAGAGTCCTGGAGTAATAGAAGAGTCCTGGAATAATTGAAGGGTTCTGGAATAATAGAAGGTTCCTGGAGTAATAGAAGGATCCTGGAGTAATAGAAGGGTTCTGAGTAATAGAAGGTTCCTGGAGTAATAGATGGTTTCTGGAGTAGTAGAAGGGTCCTGCAGTAATAGAAGGGTCCTGGAGCAATAGAAGGGTCCTGGAGTAATAGAAGAGTCCTGGAGTAATAGAAGAGTCCTGGAGTAATAGAAGGGTCCTGGAGTGATAGAAGGGTCCTGGAGTGATAGAAGAGTCCTGGAGTAATAGAAGAGTCCTGGAGTGATAGAAGGGTCCTGGAGTGATAGAAGGGTTCTGGAGTGATAGAAGGGTTCTGGAGTAATAGAAGAGTCCTGGAGTAATAGAAGGGTCCTGGAGTGATAGAAGGATCCTGGAGTGATAGAAGGGTCCTACATTAATAGAAGGGTTCTGGAATAATATTCTAGAGTATTAGAAGGGTCCAGGAGTAATAGAAAGGTTCTGGAGTAATAGAAGGGGTCTGGAGTAATAGAAGGGTCCTGGAGTAATAGAAGGGTTCTGGAGTAATAGAAGGGTCCTGGAGGAATAGAAGGGTTCTGGAGTAATAGAAGGGTCCTGGAGTCATAGAAGGGTTCTGGATCAGCGTAATCACGGTGTCCCCACTATAAGAATATGATTTATTGGATTAAGGTGACCCTCCTTCCTTCCCCCCGGATCCGGTTGTCGGAGCCCCTCCACTCTCTTCAGAAGCTCATACAGGCTCCTTGTTTTGCAGGGCTGGGACAGCACCTGATCTACGAGAATATTGAGCGTGACGGCTGTGCCGGAGACTTCGAGGACGTCGGCTGGAGCTCCAGCGAGTTTGAGAGTTACAGCGAGGACTCTGAGGCCGAGCAGGTGGAAAGGAAGACCAAACCCGCCAAACCATTTGTAGCTTTCCAGCCTAAGGTACCGCTCTTCTTTTGTAGTAAGTAAATGGCAGCTGGGCACCAGTGATCCCCAATCTGCTGGGAGTTGTTGTATTGTAACATCTGGAGGATGGCAGAGTAGGGATCACTGTCCTGTTCAGTAAGCGACTCTGTCGTGCCTGCTGGGAGGTGTAAGTGTTTAATAGCTAGAAGGCGCTGATGTAGACAATCATCTAGACCAGGAATTGGGAACCTTTAGCTTTGGCTGTCCAGGCATGATGGGAGTTTTAGTTTTGCAACAGCTGGAGGGCCGAAGGTTCCCCATCACTGATCTAGACACTAAACATCATAGCGCCAGCGTATATGGAGATGTCACATATATGTAATACACAGCTCCAGTATATGGATGGGTCACATATATGTAATACACAGCTGCGGGATATGGAGGGGTCACATATATGTAATACACAGCTCCAGTATATGGATGGGTCACATATATGTAATACACAGCTGCGGGATATGGAGGGGTCACATATATGTAATACACAGCTCCAGTATATGGAGAGGTCACATATATGTAACACACAGCTCTGGTATATGGAGGGGTCACATATATGTAATACACAGCTCTGGTATATGAAGGGGTCACATATATGTAATACACAGCTCCGGTATATGAAGGGGTCACATATATGTAATACACAGCTCCGGTATATGGAGGGGGTCACATATATGTAACACACAGCTCCGGTATATGGAGGGGTCACATATATGTAACACACAGCTCCTGTATATGGAAGGGTCACATATATGTAATACACAGCTGCGGTATATGGAGGGGTCACATATATGTAATACACAGCGGTTCAGGGAAGAAAAAGTGTGCTGCACCTCACACCTATGGCTGATACTAGTACCTCTCGGCTGTATAAAAAACATCAGAATTCTGTATGTGAATTGATCAAGCCACACTGCCCCATGTACCTCGTGCAGGTATCTGATACACATGGGTCCCTACACTAAGTCCACACTGTGCCGGTCAGGGAAGGGAGGCCATGGAACGGCCCTGCAACCCCCATGCCACAGGACCAGACCCAAAATTGCCACACCAAAACCCAGCCAGCACCACCGGCGGAGGAAGCTGCCCCCAAACAGCACAAGTCTGGATAAAGTATTGCACTCACCATAGCTATCAAAGATAGAATGGGACAGACAGGAGGGATTAAAACCATGAGCACTCAGGTGTCTCCTGCTTATTGCGGTCATGTGGGTCTCACCAGGAGGAGTGCAAAACACGGAGAAAAGAGAGAAACAAAATACGGTTCAGGGAAGTAAAAGAGTGCTGCACCTCACACCTATGGCTGATACTAGTACCTCTCGGCTGCATAAAAAAAATCAGAATTCTGTATGTGAATTGATCAAGCCACACTGCCCCATGTACCTCGTGCAGGTATCTGATACACATGGGTCCCTACACTCCTCCTGGTGAGACCCACATGACCGCAATTAGCAGGAGACACCTGAGTGCTCATGGTTTTAATCCCTCCTGTCTGTCCCATTCTATCTTTGATAGCTATGGTGAGTGCAATACCTTATCCAGACTTGTGCTGTTTGGGGGCAGCTTCCTCCGCCGGTGGTGCTGGCTGGGTTTTGGTGTGGCATTTTTGGGACTGGTCCTGTGGCATGGGGGTTGCAGGGCCGTTCCATGGCCTCCCTTCTCTGACTGTGCACGCCTGCGGGGGTGGTGGTCGCTGACCGGCACAGTGTGGACTTAGTGTAGGGACCCATGTGTATCAGATACCTGCACGAGGTACATGGGGCAGTGTGGCTTGATGAATTCACATACAGAATTCTGATGTTTTTTATACAGCCGAGAGGTACTAGTATCAGCCATAGGTGTGAGGTGCAGCACTCTTTTTTTCTTCCCTGAACCGTATGTAATACACAGCTCTGGTATATGGTGGGGTCACATATATGTAACACACAGCTCCGGTATATGGAGATGTCACATATATGTAACACACAGCTCCGGTATATGGAGGGGTCACATATATGTAACACACAGCTCCTGTATATGGAGGGGTCACATATATGTAATACACAGCTGCGGTATATGGAGGGGTCACATATATGTAATACACAGCTCCGGTATATGGAGGGGTCACATATATGTAACACACAGCTCTGGTATATGGAGGGGTCACATATATGTAATACACAGCTCCGGTATATGGAAGGGTCACATGTATGTAACACACAGCTCCTGTATATGGAAGGGTCACATATATGTAATACACAGCTGCGGTATATGGAGGGGTCACATATATGTAATACACAGCTCCTGTATATGGAGGGGTCACATATATGTAACACATAGCTCCGGTATATGAAGGGGTTACATATATGTAACACACAGCTACGGTATATGGAGGGGGTCACATATATGTAATACACAGCTCTGGTATATGGAGGGGTCACATATATGTATAACACACAGCTACGGTATATGGAGGGGTCACATATATGTAAAACACAGCTACGGTATATGGAGGGGTCACATATGTAACACACAGCTCCTGTATATGGAGGGGTCACATATATGTAATACACAGCTCCGGTATATGGAGGTGTCACATATATGTAACACACAGCTCCGGTATATGGAGGGGTCACATATATGTAATACACAGCTCCGTTATGTGGAGGCATCACATATATGTAACACACAGCTCCGGTATATGGAGGGGTCACATATATGTAATACACAGCTCCGTTATATGGAGGGGTCACATATATGTAATACACAGCTCTGGTATATGGAGGGGTCACATATATGTAATACACAGCTCTGGTATATGGAGGGGTCACATATATGTAACACACAGCTCCGGTATATGGAGGGGTCACATATATGTAATACACAGCTCTGGTATATGAAGGGGTCACATATATGTAACACACAGCTCCGGTATATGGAGGGGTCACATGTATGTAACACACAGCTCCGGTATATGGAGGGGTCACATATATGTAATACACAGCTGCGGTATATAGAGGGGTCACATATATGTAACACACAGCTCCAGTATATGGATGGGTCACATATATGTAATACACAGCTCCGGTATATGGAGGGGTCACATATATGTAATACACAGCTCCGGTATATGGAGGGGTCACATATATGTAACACACAGCTCTGGTATATGAAGGGGTCACATATATGTAACACACAGCTCCGGTATATGGAGGGGTCACATATATGTAATACACAGCTCCGGTATATGGAGGGGTCACATATATGTAACACATAGCTCCGTTATATGGAGGGGTCACATATATGTAACACACAGCTCTGGTATATGGAGGGGTCACATATATGTAATATACAGCTCTGGTATATGGAGGGGTCACATATATGTAACACACAGCTCCTGTATATAGAGGCACCACATATATGTAATACACAGCTCCGGTATATGGAGGGGTCACATATATGTAATACACAGCTCCGGTATATGGAGGGGTCACATATATGTAACACACAGCTCCGTTATATGGAGGGGTCACATATATGTAATACACAGCTCCGGTATATGGAGGGGTCACATATATGTAATACACAGCTCCGGTATATGGAGGGGTCACATATATGTAATACACAGCTCTGGTATATGGAGGGGTCACATATATGTAATACACAGCTCTGGTATATGGAGGGGTCACATATATGTAACACACAGCTCCGGTATATGGAGGGGTCACATATATGTAATACACAGCTCTGGTATATGTAGGGGTCACATATATGTAACACACAGCTCCGGTATATGGAGGGGTCACATGTATGTAACACACAGCTCCGGTATATGGAGGGGTCACATATATGTAATACACAGCTGCGGTATATAGAGGGGTCACATATATGTAACACACAGCTCCAGTATATGGATGGGTCACATATATGTAATACACAGCTCCGGTATATGGAGGGGTCACATATATGTAATACACAGCTCCGGTATATGGAGGGGTCACATATATGTAACACACAGCTCTGGTATATGAAGGGGTCACATATATGTAACACACAGCTCCGGTATATGGAGGGGTCACATATATGTAATACACAGCTCCGGTATATGGAGGGGTCACATATATGTAACACATAGCTCCGTTATATGGAGGGGTCACATATATGTAACACACAGCTCTGGTATATGGAGGGGTCACATATATGTAATATACAGCTCTGGTATATGGAGGGGTCACATATATGTAACACACAGCTCCTGTATATAGAGGCACCACATATATGTAATACACAGCTCCGGTATATGGAGGGGTCACATATATGTAATACACAGCTCCGGTATATGGAGGGGTCACATATATGTAACACACAGCTCCGTTATATGGAGGGGTCACATATATGTAATACACAGCTCCGGTATATGGAGGGGTCACATATATGTAATACACAGCTCCGGTATATGGAGGGGTCACATATATGTAATACACAGCCGCGGTATATGGAGGCACCACATATATGTAATACACAGCTCCGGTATATGGAGGGGTCACATATATGTAATACACAGCCGCGGTATATGGAGGCACCACATATATGTAATACACAGCTGTGGTATATGGAGGGGTCACATATATGTAATACACAGCTGCGGTATATGGAGGGGTCACATATATGTAATACACAGCTGCGGTATATGGAGGCACCACATCAATGTAATACACAGCTCCGGTATATGGAGGCACCACATATATGTAATACACAGCTGCGGTATATGGAGGGGTCACATATATGTAATACACAGCTCCGGTATATGGAGGGGTCACATATATGTAATACACAGCTCCGGTATATGGAGGGGTCACATATATGTAATACACAGCTCCGGTATATAGAGGGGTCACATATATGTAACACACAGCTCCGGTATATGGAGGTGTCACATATATGTAATACACAGCTCCGGTATATGGAGGGGTCACATATATGTAACACACAGCTCTCAAGCATTCTTTCTGTGCCTTGTATGGAATGTTCAGGCTGCAGTTCAGACAGTCACCAGCAGAGGGTGCTCCCATACCCAGTATACAGAGCAGGGAGGGGCAGTCCAGCTGTTACACATTCCTGCACCCCACCTGACCCCTGTCATGTTACCTGCTGCCTCCTGTCAGCCAATAAGGCGATCACTCCTGTTTTATGGCTCCTCCTCTCCATTATGATTGACAGCCCCAGGTGTATGATTGGAGGCTAGAGCTGTCACTCAGTAGATGGGCGCCTGCCATTTCTCTAGGTCAGGTAGAGTCCACGGCTGAAGCACCAGGTATAGCTCCACTGCACCCCCTCCGCTGTGTACAGCTCACAGTGTACTGCTGACTGATTCCAGGATTACATAAACACAGCTGATTCTTCCAGAAACAGCGCCCCCCTTGTCCACAGTTTGTGTGTGGTATTGCAGCCTATTTCCATTTATGAGAATAGCACACACAACCTGAGGACACGGGTGGCGCTATTTTTGTAAGAAATTGTCTATATTTTCCTAATCCTGGATAACATCCTATAGACAGATATTGTACATAGAAGTTCCTTTGTGTTTGAGCTCAGACCCCGGGGCCCGTAGCTGCAGCTTGGGGCCCTTATCATCTATATGACGGACGGGCTTTGTGGGGTAGACCTGAAGATGGCACTGGTGCACACTGTGCTGTATTATTACATACCTGAGAATCTCTGAGATCACTTATATCAGGGATGGGGAAGCCTCAGCCCTCCAACTGTCTCAGAACTACAATGCCCATCATGCCTGGAGAGCTAAAGTCCCCCCCCGCGTCGGTGTCATGTAGGGGCACCAGCAGTTGCGTCTCTACCATTCCCCCCAGGTGATTCATCCCTCACTATCAGCTGTCAGTGAGCACCTGTGTCCTGGGGCTTTGGTCATTATGTAGCACCACCTACAGGCAGGCAGCAGGTACTACAGGCCAGATTCATCATTGTCCTAGAGCAGTTGTCGCCAACCTTACAGCTTTTCAAGTGTTGCAAAACTACAACTCCCAGCATCCTGCAAGTCATAGTTTACAACAGATCAAGACTTGCCTCTAGCTGTCACACTGGCAGCAGACAGGGGGCCCGAGGCGGCTGGGGCATGCTGGGAGTTGCAGTTTTGCAATGGCTTGAGAGCTTGCTAAAAGTTGTAGTGCTGGAGAACCTGCAGCCAGGGCTTGCTGGGAGTTAGAAGGAGGAGAAGATCCACAGCGTCCAAAAAAAGTTTTGTTGTCTTTATTATGAGGCATATAAAAAGTTACAAAAGATAAAAACGTAGGCCTACATGTTTCGGGGAAACACCCCCCCTTGATCACGGCAGTACAGACTTTCACAGAATCACAGGTATATATGCCAAACATTTAGATGCAGTGGGGAAGGGAACCCCCCGTGGGTGGGTGTGTTTACGTATGTGATTAGACACAATTGCTAAATGCTGGACATAACACATGACTACTAGTGTGCACAATGCATATCAGACAGATGAGATCAGACTTGCTGGGAGTTGTAGTCTTACAACAGCAATAGAGCCAGTGTCTGTCAGGGCATGCTGGGAGTTGTAGTCTTACAACAGTAATAGAACTAGTGTCTGTTCGGGCATGCTGGGGGTTGTAGTCTTACAATAGCTATAGAGCCAGTGTCTGTCAGGGCATGCTGGGAGTTGTAGTTTTGCATGTTAGAAATGACTGATTAGATGCAGATTAAAGGGTTTATCCAGCGCTACAAAAACATGGCCACTTTTCCCCCTACTGTTGTCTCAAGTTTAGGTGCAGTTTGCAATTAAGCTCCATTTACTTCAATGGAACTGAGTTTCAAAACCCCACCCAAACTGGAGACAACAGTAGGGAGAAGTGGCCATGTTTTTTAGCGCTGGATAACCCCTTTAAGGATCAGTGGTCCCGGAGCCCCATCTCTTCTTACCACATGGGGGGAGGGGAGGTGGACATTGGGTGGTCTCCTGTAGCGTTACATGTTCTGTGTTCTTTCCATGTTCCATGTTGGCGGTAAGCTGGGTATGTACCTGTCTTTTCTGTGTTGCACGGGTGATGGAATTAACCCTTTACTAACCGCTGGGTGGCCGTGGTCAGCGCTTGGCTTATGCTGGACTCTTTCCCTGTCTTCCCGCTTGTCTCGCTTTCCGCAGCTTTCACCAGATCTTAATAGACTAAAGGAGAGATACAGCCAGACTAAGAGAGACCTCCTGGCCCTTAGGGTCAGGAAAAGAGACGTCCGGGAGCTGAAACACAGATGTGACTGCAAGGTACAGCGCCTCCCTGTGTTCATCCTCCGCAGCACTATCTATATGTATCTCATCCATCCCATTGTCTGCTGGGAGCCCCCCCAATACTGGACATCACATATACAGGAGAAGGCTGAGTGTATACAGCGCCCCCTGTGTCCATCCTCCGCAGCACTATCTATATGTATCTCATCCATCCCATTGTCTGCTGGGAGCCCCCCCAATACTGGACATCACATATACAGGAGAAGGCTGAGTGTATACAGCGCCCCCTGTGTCCATCCTCCGCAGCACTCCTATATGTATCTCATCCACCCCATTGTCTGCTGGGAGCCCCCCAATACTGGACATCACATATACAGGAGAAGGCTGAGTGTATACAGCGCCCCCTGTGTCCATCCTCCGCAGCACTCCTATATGTATCTCATCCACCCCATTGTCTGCTGGGAGCCCCCCAACACTGGACGTCACATATATAGGAGGAGGCTGAGTGTATACAGCGCCCCCTGTGTCCATCCTCCGCAGCACTCCTATATGTATCTCATCCACCCCATTGTCTGCTGGGAGCCCCCCAACATTGGACGTCACAGATATAGGAGGAGGCTGAATGTATACAGCGCCCCCTGTGTCCATCCTCCGCAGCACTCCTATATGTATCTCATCCACCCCATTGTCTGCTGGGAGCCCCCCAACATTGGACGTCACAGATATAGGAGGAGGCTGAATGTATAAAGTGTCCCCTGTATCCGTCCTCCGCAGCACTCCTATATGTATCTCATCCACCCCATTGTCTGCTGGGAGCCCCCCAACACTGGACGTCACCCATATGTCTACAGATACAGGAGGAGGCTTTAGCCCGGACACCTCTGACATAAAGAGCAGTCCAGGCCTCCATACTGCTGGGACTTGTAGTGTCATGTGCATGTCACCCGCTGTCCTGTCTGCATGATACAAACCTCTAAAACTATGACTCTAAATCCTGGGTGACAACCAACATGGCCGCTGTGGCTGGGGTGTGGGGGGCCGGGGTGTGCTGCCTCCTGTTAGCGCTGTGTTGTAGTGCGGGCTCAGCGCTGTGGCGGAAGCGGCTTTCCTCCCGGCTCTTTATTATATCTGACAAGTAAAACCTAATTTAATGATTTAATGATCCGTCACTGATCGGCTGTAAAGTTAATGGCGGAGCTGGGGGAGACGCACGGCCCCTCGCAGCATATGTACTGCCCTCCCCTCTCCTGTACTCACATATATATTAATGTACCGTGTCATGTCCCCCTGATCATACATGTGTCATCCATCCCTCCTGTCATGTCCCCCTGATCATACATGTGTCATCCATCCCTCCTGTCATGTCCCCCTGATCATACATGTGTCATCCATCTCTCCTGTCATGTTCCCTGATCATACATGTGTCATCCATCTCTCCTGTCATGTTCCTCTTGTCATACATGTGTCATCCATCTCTCCTGTCATGTTCCCTGATCATACATGTGTCATCCATCTCTCCTGTCATGTTCCTCTTGTCATACATGTGTCATCCATCTCTCCTGTCATGTTCCCTGATCATACATGTGTCATCCATCTCTCCTGTCATGTTCCTCTTGTCATACATGTGTCATCCATCTCTCCTGTCATGTTCCCTGATCATACATGTGTCATCCATCTCTCCTGTCATGTTCCTCTTGTCATACATGTTTTATTGTTTTGTCACCGCTATCTTGCCATGTTCCGTCATGTTTTGCGCCAGTACCCGCATGCTGATCCGTGTTCTCTGTGTTCTACAGATGACGCAGCTGATGAAGGCGGCTCGTAGCGGCACCAAGGACGGACTGGAGAAGACACGCATCGCCGTCATGCGCAAAGTTACCTTCCTGCAGCGCAAGGAGACGACCGGTACGAGATCAGCTAGAATTTTACAGGTTAACGTGTCCCTGTCACATGTGCATACAGCTATCAGACATATCACATGTTTACACCCCCACAGATCATTAAATTAATCAGGGAGAAGAGTGCGGCTTTGCGCTTCTCTCTGGCTTGTGTGATCGCTCTCTTACTGCAGGGGAAGGGCTCTGTAGATTCAGGTTTGGTTCACATCTGTGTAGCGGCCTCCATTGCAGATCTAGTGACAACTGGTCTGACTGTTCTGCTGCCTGACAGACCCCACCCCAGCCTACAGCCCAGCCAGTGACACCGATGTGAGCCCAGCCTAGATCTATGGAGCTCATGCTCTTCAGTGCGACGGAGATCACAGCTAACCAGGGAGCGAAGTGCTCATCTATGTGCTTCTCCCAGTTTGACCAGAATCTGACCAGTCAAAACTTTTGTAAACAACGGACTGTCACTGCTTCTCTCACTAGATCAGCGAGCAGTCACAGCTGATGCCTGAAGATCAGGTCCCACATCCGCTGAGCTCCATGCACTATCCCTATTATTCAGTAGAAGACGGCTTGTGGACAGAACTGCAACCTGATCTTTTGGCGTCAGTTACGACAGCGTGCTGGATGCAGCAACTCTCATCTCATTGCTGCCCCCTGCTGGATCAGGCTGCAGCACCTCTCATCTCATTGCTGCCCCCTGCTGGATCAGGCTGCAGCACCTCTCATCTCATTGCTGCCCCCTGCTGGATCACTGGATCAGGCTGCAGCACCTCTCATCTCATGGCTGCCCCCTGCTGGATCAGGCTGCAGCACCTCTCATCTCATTGCTGCCCCCTGCTGGATCAGGCTGCAGCACCTCTCATCTCATTGCTGCCCCCTGCTGGATCAGGCTGCAGCACCTCTCATCTCATTGCTGCCCCCTGCTGGATCAGGCTGCAGCACCTCTCATCTCATTACTGCCCCCTGCTGGATCAGGCTGCAGCAACTCTCATCTCATTACTGCCCCCTGCTGGATCAGGCTGCAGCACCTCTCATCTCATTGCCGCCCCCTGCGGGATCACTGGATCAGGCTGCAGCACCTCTCATCTCATGGCTGCCCCCTGCTGGATCAGGCTGCAGCTCCTCTCATCTCATTGCTGCCCCCTGCTGGATCAGGCTGCAGCACCTCTCATCTCATTGCCGCCCCCTGCGGGATCACTGGATCAGGCTGCAGCACCTCTCATCTCATGGCTGCCCCCTGCTGGATCAGGCTGCAGCTCCTCTCATCTCATTGCTGCCCCCTGCTGGATCACTGGATTAGGCTGCAGCACCTCTCATCTCATTGCTGCCCCCAGCTGGATCACTGGATCAGGCTGCAGCAACTCTCATGTCATTGCTGCCCCCTGCTGGATCAGGCTGCAGCACCTCTCATCTCATTGCTGCCCCCTGCTGGATAAGGCTGCAGCACCTCTCATCTCATTGCTGCCCCCTGCTGGATAAGGCTGCAGCACCTCTCATCTCATTGCCTCCCCCTGCTGGATCAGGCTGCAGCACCTCTCATCTCATTGCCGCCCCCTGCTGGATCAGGCTGCAGCACCTCTCATCACATTGCTGCCCCATGTGGGATCAGGCTGCAGCACCTCTCATCTCATTGCTGCCCCCGCTGGATCATTGGATCAGGCTGCAGCACCTCTCATCTCATTGCCACCCCCTGCGGGATCACTGGATCAGGCTGCAGCACCTCTCATCTCATTGCCGCCCCCTGCTGGATCAGGCTGCAGCTCCTCTCATCTCATTGCTGCCCCCTGCTGGATTAGGCTGGAACAGAACGTATATAGTACTACAAATCCCAAATATGGGTGAAGTTACTGTAGGTGCAGGAGACATGAGCCAGAGGAAAGGGCCCTGCCTTATAATGCACAACATTGGGGCAGGTTAAAGGGGTTCTCCAAGATTAGAAAAAAACACAGATACTTGCAAAATCCTGTCCTCAGGTTGTGTGTGGTATTAAAGGGGAAATCCAGTGAAAATTTTTTCCTTTCAAATTAATCGGTGTCAGAAAGTTATTACTTCTATTTCATAATCTCCAGTCTTCCAGTACTTATCAGCTGCTGTGTGTCCTGCAGGAAGTGGTGTATTCTCTCCAGTCTGACACCGTGCTCTCTGCTGCCACCTCTGTCCATGTCAGGAACTGTCCAGAGCAGCAGAAAATCACCATAGAAAACCTCTCCTGCTCTGGACAGTTCCTGACATGGACAGACTCAGTTTTATTCTCTTCAATGGAACTGACTTGCAAACCTCACACCCAACCTCACACCCAACAGGAGGACAGCAAGAAAGTAGCCATGTTTATTTAAGCCTCGACAGACCCTTTAAACTTAGACAGGACCATCTAATAATGTGTCTAAGTAATGCAGCAGAACTTTTAAAGTAAGGCAGCCCAGAGGAGAAGGTGGTCAGACTTGAGGCTGTCCTCCTCCTTAGAAGGTTGCCACACTAGAGGATGTCCTCCTCCTCAGAAGGTGGTCACACTAGAGGCTGTCCTCCTCCTCAGAAGGTGGTCACACTAGAGGCTGTCCTCCTCCTCAGAAGGTGGTCACACTAGAGGCTGTCCTCCTCCTTGGAAGGTTGACACACTTGAGGCTGTCCTCCTTAAAAGATTGCCACACTAGAGGCTGTCCTCCTCCTCGGAAGGTGGTCACACTAGAGGCTGTCCTCCTCCTTGGAAGGTTGACACACTTAAGGCTGTCCTCCTCCTTGGAAGGTTGACACACTTGAGGCTGTCCTCCTCCTTGGAAGGTTGACACACTTGAGGCTGTCCTCCTTAAAAGATTGCCACACTAGAGGCTGTCCTCCTCCTCGGAAGGTGGTTACACTAGAGGCTGTCCTCCTCCTTAGAAGGTGGTCACACTTGAGGCTGTCCTCCTCCTCAGAAGGTGGTCACACTAGAGGCTGTCCTCCTCCTCAGAAGGTGGTCACACTTGAGGCTGTCCTCCTCCTCAGAAGGTGGTCACACTTGAGGCTGTCCTCCTCCTCAGAAGGTGGTCACACTAGAGGCTGTCCTCCTCCTCAGAAGGTGGTCACACTTGAGGCTGTCCTCCTCCTCAGAAGGTGGTCACACTTGAGGCTGTCCTCCTCCTCAGAAGGTGGTCACACTTGAGGCTGTCCTCCTCCTTAGAAGGTGGTCACACTTGAGGCTGTCCTCCTCCTCAGAAGGTAGTCACACTAGAGGCTGTCCTCCTCCTCAGAAGGTGGTCACACTTGAGGCTGTCCTCCTCCTCAGAAGGTGGTCACACTTGAGGCTGTCCTCCTCCTCAGAAGGTGGTCACACTTGAGGCTGTCCTCCTCCTTAGAAGGTGGTCACACTTGAGGCTGTCCTCCTCCTTAGAAGGTGGTCACACTAGAGGCTGTCCTCCTCCTCAGAAGGTGGTCACACTTGAGGCTGTCCTCCTCCTTAGAAGGTGGTCACACTTGAGGCTGTCCTCCTCCTTAGAAGGTGGTCACACTTGAGGCTGTCCTCCTCCTCAGAAGGTGGTCACACTTGAGGCTGTCCTCCTCCTTAGAAGGTGGTCACACTTGAGGCTGTCCTCCTCCTCAGAAGGTGGTCACACTTGAGGCTGTCCTCCTCCTTAGAAGGTGGTCACACTTGAGGCTGTCCTCCTCCTCTATGTGCAGCATCTTTCTATGAACAGGGAGGTGGTGGGTGAGTCAGGTTGTAATCCTCAGCTGTCAGCACTCGGGACCTCCTCCTGCTCTTCCTCCTCCCCAGTCACTGACAGCCCAGTGTCCTCAATCAGTGCGCTGCTCGCCGGCCATGTACGCTGACTCTCACACCAGTAATGTGGCCCTAAGGCTCGGGCTTGGCCGGGGAATGGCCAGACCCTCCATGTGGTTCCGGAGGTCGCGCTCTAAAAGGCTCCCTTCAGAGAGTGAAATCAGCACAGACGAGAGCTTCTCCTCCGGTAACTGAGCCACCATCTCCTCCCTGGACCCCTCCGGGCCCCCCTTCATGAGGTTTTTCTTCTTTCAGGAGACTCTGAGGAAGAGGAGATGGGGTTCCTGGAAGTAAGTGGTCTGGATCTGGACATGACCCCGCCACCGTCCGAGCTGGGGCCGATGCCGGAGGGGCTCAGTGCCCAGCAGGTAGGTGTTATGGCAGAGATGGCGCCCTCTGTGCTGTGGGGCACCCAGGTAACCTAGCCGTGTGTGTCTTGCAGGTTCTCCGGCGTCACATCCTCTCCTCTATAGTCCAGAGCGAGCGCAGTTACGTGGAGTCACTTCAGCGTGTCCTGCAGGTAAGTCAGTCCGGGGATACCATAGCACTGCTCATCCTGATCTGCCTGCTTCTCTATATACACTGCCACTACACTACAGGATACACAACACTGCTCATCCTGATCTGCCTGCTTCTCTGTATACACTGCCATTACACTACAGGATACACAGCACTGCTCATCCTGATCTGCCTGCTTCTCTGTATACACTGCCATTACACTACAGTATAGGGGCAGCACTGTTCATCCTGATCTGCCTGCTTCTCTGTATACACTGCCATTACACTACAGGATACACAACACTGCTCATCCTGATCTGCCTGCTTCTCTGTACACACTGCCATTACACTACAGGATACACAGCACTGCTCATCCTGATCTGCCTGCTTCACACTACAGGATTCACAGCACTGCTCATCCTGATCTGCCTGCTTCTCTGTATACACTGCCATTACACTACAGTATAGGGGCAGCACTGTTCATCCTGATCTGCCTGCTTCTCTGTATACACTGCCATTACACTACAGGATACACAGCACTGCTCATCCTGATCTGCCTGCTTCACACTACAGGATTCACAGCACTGCTCATCCTGATCTGCCTGCTTCTCTGTATACACTGCCATTACACTACAGTATAGGGGCAGCACTGTTCATCCTGATCTGCCTGCTTCTCTGTATACACTGCCATTACACTACAGGATACACAGCACTGCTCTTCCTGATCTGCCTGCCTCCCTGTATACACTGCCATTACACTACAGGATACACAGCACTGCTCATCCTGATCTACCTGCTTCTCTGTATACACTGCCATTACACTACAGGATACACAGCACTGCTCATCCTGATCTGCCTGCTTCTCTGTATACACTGCCATTACACTACAGGATACACAGCACTGCTCATCCTGATCTGCCTGCTTCTCTGTATACACTGCCATTACACTACAGGATACACAGCACTGCTCATCCTGATCTGCCTGCTTCTCTGTATACACTGCCATTACACTACAGGATACACAGCACTGCTCATCCTGATCTGCCTGCTTCTCTGTATACACTGCCATTACACTACAGGATACACAGCACTGCTCATCCTGATCTGCCTGCTTCTCTGTATACACTGCCATTACACTACAGGATACACAGCACTGCTCATCCTGATCTGCCTGCTTCCCTGTATACACTGCCATTACACTACAGGATACACAGCACTGCTCATCCTGATCTGCCTGCTTCCCTGTATACACTGCCATTACACTACAGGATACACAGCACTGCTCATCCTGATCTGCCTGCTTCTCTGTATACACTGCCATTACACTACAGGATACACAGCACTGCTCATCCTGATCTGCCTGCTTCCCTGTATACACTGCCATTACACTACAGGATACACAGCACTGCTCATCCTGATCTGCCTGCTTCTCTGTATACACTGCCATTACACTACAGGATACACAGCACTGCTCATCCTGATCTGCCTGCTTCCCTGTATACACTGCCATTACACTACAGGATACACAGCACTGCTCATCCTGATCTGCCTGCTTCTCTGTATACACTGCCATTACACTACAGGATACACAGCACTGCTCATCCTGATCTGCCTGCTTCTCTGTATACACTGCCATTACACTACAGGATACACAGCACTGCTCATCCTGATCTGCCTGCTTCTCTGTATACACTGCCATTACACTACAGGATAGGGGCAGCACAGTTGGGTGACAGCCACTGTGGGTAGTGTAATCGGTAGTTGTCACCCAGTGACCAAGACAACAGGACGTTCAGGACGGATGTGGATGAATCAGACTGATGTGGGGTGTCAGGGAGGAGCAGATACACGCGGTGTCAGGAGAGAAGTGAAAGTGTCCGATGTCAGCGCATTACAGGAGTGCGGGGGAGGGCGGCAATCCAGCTGCTGTACCCAGGACATCCTCCTCCTCAACGCTGCCATCCTCCTCATCACCATCATCCTCCTCATCACCATCGTCCTCCTCATCACCATCGTCCTCCTCATCACCATCATCCTCATCCTCCTCATCACCATCGTCCTCCTCATCACCATCATCCTTCTCCTCATTACCATCATCCTCATCATCACCATCATCCTTATCATCACCATCATCCTCCTCATCACCATCATCCTCATCCTCCTCATCACCATCGTCCTCCTCATCACCATCATCCTTCTCATCACCATCATCCTTCTCCTCCTCATCACCACCATCCTCCTCATCATCGCCATCATTGTCTTCCAGGATTACCGCAACCCCCTGCTGGAGATGGAGCCCAAGCTGCTGAGCGCCCGGAAGTGTCAGCTGGTCTTCTCCCGGGTGAAGGAGATCCTGCACTGCCACTCTGTGTTCCAGATCGCACTGGCCTCACGCGTCGCAGAATGGGACTCCACCGAGAAAATCGGGGACCTGTTCGTGGCTTCAGTAAGTGACCCCTGATGGGAGAGGGACTATCACACATGATAGGCTGAGATACAGAGGCTCACAGACAGTATCACACATGATAGGCTGAGATACAGAGGCTCACAGACAGTATCACACATGATAGGCTGAGATACAGAGGCTCACAGACAGTATCACACATGATAGGCTGAGATACAGAGGCTCACAGACAGTATCACACATGATAGGCTGAGATACAGAGGCTCACAGACAGTATCACACATGATAGGCGGAGATACAGAGGCTCACAGACAGTATCACACATGATAGGCGGAGATACAGAGGCTCACAGACAGTATCACACATGATAGGCTGAGATACAGAGGTTCACAGACAGTATCACACATGGTAGGCGGAGATACAGAGGCTCACAGACAGTATCACACATGATAGGCTGAGATACAGAGGCTCACTGACAGTATCACACATGGTAGGCGGAGATACAGAGGCTCACAGACAGTATCACACATGGTAGGCTGAGATACAGAGGCTCACAGACAGTATCACACATGATAGGCTGAGATACAGAGGCTCACTGACAGTATCACACATGGTAGGCTGAGATGCAGAGGCTCACAGACAGTATCACACATGATAGGCTGAGATACAGAGGCTCACAGACAGTATCACACATGATAGGCTGAGATACAGAGGCTCACAGACAGTATCACACATGGTAGGCTGAGATACAGAGGCTCACAGACAGTATCACACATGGTAGGCTGAGATACAGAGGCTCACTGACAGTATCACACATGATAGGCTGAGATACAGAGGCTCACAGACAGTATCACACATGGTAGGCTGAGATACAGAGGCTCACAGACAGTATCACACATGGTAGGCTGAGATACAGAGGCTCACTGACAGTATCACACATGATAGGCTGAGATACAGAGGCTCACTGACAGTATCACACATGGTAGGCTGAGATACAGAGGCTCACTGACAGTATCACACATGATAGGCTGAGATACAGAGGCTCACTGACAGTATCACACATGGTAGGCTGAGATACAGAGGCTCACAGACAGTATCACACATGGTAGGCTGAGATACAGAGGCTCACAGACAGTATCACACAAAAGGTGCATTTCCATTTGGAAAAACTTTGCCCAGTCCACAGTATGACTGAGATATGACATAACTAAGAGATTACGAGGATCCAACTACTGGGGACCCCGAAACATACATGTACACCCCAGCTCCATTTATTCTCCCTGCACTTGGCCTCCATCAGGTCTGAGGACAATGAATGGAGTGTGACAATGAATGGGTTCTGGGGTATACATATATCCGTGCTGTCAGTTTTTCAGATCACACAGGAGTGTATACTTACCTAGTGCGCTGCTGTGTGATCCGGCATCCTGTTCTCTGGCTCTCCCGTCCAGCCCCTGTGTTTTCAAGCTCCATGTACTCCAGAATGATTGACAGCTAGAGAAGACGGGGCCTTAAGGGGGCTGGATGGGAGAACAGGATGCCGAATCACATAGTGCACTAGGTAAGAATTGTCAGAGATGATAGATCAGCTCTACCACTATAATGGTAAGTACGGCCAGGAGAAAGGCGCACACATAACTGTGATACGATACAATCCCGTCATACAAGATGCGTCACTTTATTTTATACCAAAGAGTAAACATAATAATCCATAGAAAATCCTGGATCTGATGGGGAGATGGGAGATAGCTCACCACTAACTAATATCACATATTCATAGTTTCCTTTTATTATATCTATGCCGTGTCTCTGGGTCCCCCGCTCACCACAGCTACCCCCCACACTTCTGAACCCGCTTCTGCAGTGACAGCCTGCTCAGCCAATCATTGACCAAGATGGGACAGTACCGCTGCCACTGCAGAGACAGGGGCGACAGCTATGAGCAGAGGATCCAGAGACGTGGCAGGAGGACCCTGGGGATCGTGGGGAGGTGAACATAGCTTCTTTATTATGTGCTATATACAGACGTTGGAGTTCCCATTTGAAAGCAAGGGCTGTACGGACAATACTAATAATGCAGCCCGCGTGATTATTGAGCCATCCGATAGGCTTTGTAAGCGAGCACTGATCTGGCCCCGGGCATCGTGTCATACGGCCTGTAGATAAGGAAATGTACCCGACCTGACATATACGAGGTCTCTGAGAGGTGGGATTGGCTCCCGTCCTCCATTGCTCTCCTGTCCGCTCTCTCTCTGCTCCCCTCCTCCATTGCTCTCCTGTCCGCTCTCTCTCCACTGCCATCCTCATCCTCCATTGCTCTTCTGTCCACTCTCTCTCTGCTCCGGTCCTTGTCCTCGTCCTCCATTGCTCTCCTGTCCGCTCTCTCTCCGCTCCCCTGCTCCATTGCTCTCCTGTCCGCTCTCTCTCCACTGCCATCCTCATCCTCCATTGCTCTCCTGTCCACTCTCTCTCTCTGCTCCGGTCCTTGTCCTCATCCTCCATTGCTCTCCTGTCCACTCCCTCTCTCTGCTCCGGTCCTTGTCCTCGTCCTCCATTGCTCTCCTTTCCGCTCTCTCTCCGCTCCCCTGCTCCATTGCTCTCCTTTCCGCTCTCTCTCCGCTCCCCTGCTCCATTGCTCTCCTTTCCGCTCTCTCTCTGCTCCCCTCCTCCATTGCTCTCCTGTCCGCTCTCTCTCCACTGCCATCCTCGTCCTCCATTGCTCTCCTGTCCACTCTCCCTCTCTGCTCCGGTCCTTGTCCTCCATTGCTCTCCTGTCCGCTGCCTCTCCGCTCCGGTCCTCGTCCTCCACTGCTCTCCTGTCCGCTCTCTCTCTGCTTCCGTCCTCTATTGCTCTCCTGTCCACTCTTTCTCCGCTCTGGTCCTCATCCTCCATTGCTCTCCTGTCCGGTCTCTCTCTTCACCTCCGTCCTCCATTGCTCTCCTGTCATGTCTCTCTCTGCTTCCGTCCTCTATTGCTCTCCTGTCTACTCTTTCTCCGCTCTGGTCCTCGTCCTCCATTGCTCTCCTGTCTGCTTTTTCTCTGCTCCGGTCCTCGTCCTCCATTGCTCTCCTGTCTGCTTTTTCTCTGCTCCGGTCCTCGTCCTCCATTGCTCTCCTGTCTGCTTTTTCTCTGCTCCGGTCCTCGTCCTCCACTGCTCTCCTGTCCGCTCTCTCTCCATTGCCATCCTCGTCCTCCATTGCTCTCCTGTCCGCTCTCTCTCCGCTCCCCTGCTCCATTGCTCTCCTGTCCGCTCTCTCTCCGCTCCCCTGCTCCATTGCTCTCCTGTCCGCTCTCTCTCTTCTCCCCTCCTCCACTGCTCTCCTGTCCGCTCTCTCTCTCTGCTCCCCTGCTCCATTGCTCTCCTGTCCGCTCTCTCTCTTCACCTCCGTCCTCCATTGCTCTCCTGTCCGCTCTCTCTCTCTGCTCCCCTGCTCCATTGCTCTCCTGTCCGCTCTCTCTCTTCACCTCCGTCCTCCATTGCTCTCCTGTCCGCTCTCTCTCTGCTTCCGTCCTCTATTGCTCTCCTGTCCGCTCTCTCTCTTCACCTCTGTCCTCCATTGCTCTCCTGTCCGCTCTCTCTCTTCACCTCCGTCCTCCATTGCTCTCCTGTCCGCTCTCTCTCTTCACCTCTGTCCTCCATTGCTCTCCTGTCCCCTCTCTCTCTTCACCTCCGTCCTCCATTGCTCTCCTGTCCTGTCTCTCTCTGCTTCCGTCCTCTATTGCTCTCCTGTCTACTCTTTCTCCGCTCCGGTCCTCGCCCTCCACTGCTCTCCTGTCTGGTCTCTCTCTCATTCCGTCCTCCATTGCTCTTTTGCTGGCTCTCTCTGCTCCAGTCCTCATCCTCCATTGCTCACCTGTCCGCTCTCTCTCTTCACCTCCATCCTCCATTGCTTTCCTGTCCCCTACCGCCCTTGTCCTCCATTGCTCTCCTGTCCACACTCTCCCTCCACTCTGGTTCTCGTCCTCCATTGTTCTCCTTTACGCTCCGGTCCTCGTCCTCCATTGCTCTCTTGTCCGCTCTCTCTCCACTCCAGTTCTTGTCCTCCATTGCTCTCTTGTCTGCTCTCTCATCTTGTGTCTTTGTCTTCTTCCAGTTCTCTAAGTCCATGGTGCTGGACGTCTACAGCGACTACGTCAACAACTTCACCAACGCCATGACGCTGATCAAGAAGGCGTGCCTGACCAAGCCGGCCTTCCTGGAGTTCCTTAAGGTGAGGACTCCCCTCATTATCTGTATCATCACAGACTGCAGCCTGACTGGTGAGCAGGGCATGCTGAGAGTTGTAGTGTGACACTGTATTTGTATGATGCTTACAGAAGAAGCAGGCGGCCAGTCCGGACAGGGTGACCCTCTATGGGCTGATGGTGAAACCGATCCAGCGCTTCCCTCAGTTCATCCTCCTCCTTCAGGTAAGTGTCCCCCTGATGCCTTTCCCATCCCCCGTTACTCCCCCCCCATCACTGATTGTCTGTGCCACAGGACATGTTGAAGAACACGCCGCGGGGTCACCCGGACCGCCTGTCACTTCAGCTGGCTCTCACAGAACTGGAGACTCTGGCTGAAAAGCTGAACGAGCAGAAACGCCTCGCGGATCAAGTGGCCGAAATCCAGCAGCTGTGCAAGAGCATCAGTGACCGCAGCACGCTGTACAAGGTGGGGTGTACATGGGGGGTCCTGGTCCATACCGCCACTCCTGAGGGTGGCTCCCACCCTCTCTTGTTTGTGGGGTAAGGGGGTTATCCAGGATAACAAAAAACATAGTTGGTTTTATCCAAAACAGAGCCCTCCCTTTCCTCAGGTTGTGTTTGGTATTACAACTTGACTCCATTCACTTCAATGGGATGGGAGTGGCGCTGTTTCTAGTAGAATGAAACCAAGTTCTTGTAATCCTAGACAACCCCTCCCCCACACAGCCCCAATCACAGCTGGAGCAGTGTTAGCGGTGACTTCCTCTGTGCTGCTGTGGTGCAGACTCATGTGACTTGTCTCCCTCTTGCAGAGTCTGAGCTCGGGTCAGCACCAGCTCCTGATCTGTGAGACTCTTACTGAGATGGTGTACGGGGAGAAGGGGCAGCTGCTGAAATCCAAGGAACGCAAGCTCTTCCTGCTCAATGACGTCTTAGTGTGCGCCAACATCAACTTCAAGTGAGTGCGCGCTGCAGGGGCTGGGCCTACCGGGCACGGGGGCCATATTCTGGTCTGAACCACTGTATTGTCCTTTCACCAGGGGGCAGCCGGATATTGGGAACCTGGTTCCTCTGGGGCCTCGCTATGTCCTGAAGTGGAACGCCGCCATACCCCAGCTCCAAGTGGCAGAATTTGGACAGGAGGGAAATATATATGAGAAGGAGGCAGCCGGGGGGCAGCAGTCCGTCAGCAAGAAACAGTCGCCCTCTGCAGGACAAAGTAAGTTCTGTCAGTCTAGAGCACAGGTGATTGCTGGCCACCTGCAAAACTACAATTCCCATCATGCATCATCAGGCTAAAGCTTTGGCTGGCCAGGCATGATGGGAATTATAGTTTTGCACCAGCGGGTGGGCCACAAGCTGGATACCTTTGAACTAGAGGGAGGGGAGATATGTAACAATTTGGGGGTGTCATCCTGTCCTCCTTCCCCCCAGATAAAGTGTCCCTGGGCTCTCCGCGCCTCTACCAGGAGCTGCAGGATGTCAAGAAAGACCTGGAAGTTGTGGAGCAGATCACACAGCTGATCAGCACCCTGCAGGGCACCTACCAGGTGAGAGTGCCCCCACATCATGGTGTGAACTGGGCCATAGAGACCAGCTGCTGACAGGCTCTCTGTTCTGGATGCAGTGAAATTTGTTTTTTTTCTTTCAAATCAGCTGGTGTCAGAAAATGCCAGAGATTTGTAATTTACTCCTTTTTAAAAATCCACAGTCTTCCAGTACTTATCAGCTGCTGTATGTCCTGCAGGAAGTGGTGTATTCTGTCCAGTCGGACACAGTGCTCTCTGCTGCCACCTCTGTCCAGAGCAGCAGCAAATCCCCATAGAGAACATCTCCTGCTCTGGACAGTACCTGACATGGAGAGAGGTGGCAGCAGAGAGCACTGTGTCCGAGAGAATACACCACTTCCTGCAGGACAACTGTAATGCCTTATTTGTCCTGTGGTGGCGCTGTAGATAATGTGGATACTGCGGCCTGGGGTTCACTAAGATTGGATGAAAACTGTATAACCTCTAAAATTGGGGTTATACCCCCTGTGGACTGTTTTCTGACCCCAGATAAAGGCATCCTATGCGATCACCATGTGACCTCCCTCAGGCCTGTGATTGGTGGTCTTTCCCTATAATCACTAAGCTGTCACTTATTCCTCCTCGCACCTTCCTGCTGACGGTTTCCTTCTCATCATGTGACACCCCCCCCCCCCCTTCCCGGCCTGTGATTGGTGGTCTTTACCTATAATCACTAAGCTGTCACTTATTCCCCCTCGCACCTTCCTGCTGACGGTTTCCCTCTCATCATGTGACCCCTCCCCCCAGGCCTGTGGTTGGTGGTCTTTCCCTGTAATCACTAAGCTGTCACTTATTCCTCCTCGCACCTTACTGCTGATGGTTTCCCTCTCACCGTGTGACCCCCCCCAGGCCTGTGATTGGTGGTCTTTCTCTATAATCACTAAGCTGTCACTTATTCCTCCTCGCACTTTCTTGCTGACGGTTTCCCTCTCATTATGTGACACCCCCCCAAGCTTGTGATTGGTGGTCTTTCCCTGTAATCACTAACCTTCCTGCTGATGGTTTCCCTCTCAGCTTTGTTTACGCCACATCTCATGGTGTCGCCATCTTCTCTCTTCTAGAATCTGAACATGACGGTGGCTCAGGATTGGTGCTTAGGGCTACAGAGACTCATCCGGCTGAAGGAGGAGGAGATTCAGTCGGCCAATAAATGTCACCTCCGTCTCCAGCTCCAGATGCCGAGGAAATCTGATAAGTGAGTCCAGGGGGCGCTAGGCGGTCTGCAGATGCTGATCTGCTTGGCTTAGGGACCATCCTATGTAGATGAAGGGGTAAATCACATAGCCCCATCTAAAGGAGTGTAGGGGTACTGCAGCCAAATATTCTGCCTCAGACGCAGTATATGTCCAGGAGTAAATCCCAGCTGCTTTTCTGGTTGTGTTTAGTATTACATCTTGGCTCTATGCACTTGGCTGCAGTACCGCACACAAACTGAGGGCAGGAGTGGTGCTGGTTTTTGTAATCCCAGATAACCCCTTTAAGAGGTCTTCTGAACGCTGCCCATCGGTGGTGATCAGTGAGCACACTTTGGGGGTCATTCTTTAATGGTTGCAGTGTGCCCTTTTGATTCGGTGTAATTCTGCAACTTATGGTTTGAGCCACTAGGTGGCGCTGTCTGTCCAGTTTTCTCTCTGTTTTCTGCATAGTAACTGCTAGCACTGTCTGTTATAGAGCCCTGTGTCCAACCTGTGGCCATTGGAGAAGAGCAGCTCTGGATGTCAGAGCAGATGGAGATCCACAGGTTGGAGACTATGCTAAACAGCGGAGATTATCACTGTAGACATTACACTGTGCAGGGAATAGTAATGTCCCCTCTTACCGTGTGTTCTCGTTGCCTCTTAGCTTAGACTTGTATAGGTTGGGTCCTTACGTTTTCCTCTTCCCTCAGGTCTGGACGTCCAATGAGCTTCATGGTCCTTTTTCTCACACCAAATCCCCTGAGCAAGATATCCTGGGTGAACCGGATGCACTTGGCCAAAATCGCTCTCAGTAAGTGGAGACTTCATTGCCGGTCTATTGCAGAACAGGGTGATACAAATAAGTGATGTACAGTCCATTAATAATGGGCGGGTGGGTGTCGGATGGGGGTACATAGAAATTACCCATATCTAAGTGCACCCCCTACCTGTATTTTAGTGCATTGTATATATTATGGTGTTCCCGGTGGGGATATAATGTGGTTATATATTAACGATGTTCACGGTGGAGGATATAATCCGGGTATATATTGTGTTGTTCCCAGTGGGGATACAATCTGAATATATTATGGTGTTCCCAGTTATATACTACGGATTTCCCAGTGTGGATATAATCCGGGTATATATTATGGTGTTTCTGGTGGGGATATAATCTGAGTATATATTACGCTGTTCCCGGTATAATCTGGGTATATATTACGGTGGGGATATAATCTGGGTATATATTAAAGTGAGGATATAATCCGGGTATATATTATGGTGTTTCTGGTGGGGATATAATCTGGGTATATATTATGCTTTTCCCGGTATAATCTGAGTATATATTATGGTGGGGATATAATCTGGGTATATATTACGGTGAGGATATAATCCGGGTATATATTATGGTGCTTCTGGTGGGGATATAATCCGGGTTTATATTACGGTGTGGATATAATCTGGTTATATTATGGTGTTTCCGGTGAGGATATAATCCGGGTATATATTATGGTGCTTCTGGTGGGGATATAATCCGGGTTTATATTACGGTGTGGATATAATCTGGTTATATTATGGTGTTTCCGGTGCGGATATAATTCGGGTATATATATTATGGTGTTTCTGGTGGGGATATAATCCGGGTATATATTAGGGTGTGGATATAATCCGGGTATATATTAGGGTGTGGATATAATCCGGGTATATATAAGGGTGTGGATATAATCCGGGTATATATTAGGGTGTGGATATAATCCGGGTATATATTAGGGTGTGGATATAATCCAGGTATATATTAGGGTGTGGATATAATCCAGGTATATATTAGGGTGTGGATATAATCCGGGTATATATAAGGGTGTGGATATAATCCGGGTATATATTAGGGTGTGGATATAATCCGGGTATATATAAGGGTGTGGATATAATCCGGGTATATATTAGGGTGTGGATATAATCCAGGTATATATTAGGGTGTGGATATAATCCGGGTATATATTAGGGTGTGGATATAATCCGGGTATATATTAGGGTGTGGATATAATCCGGGTATATATAAGGGTGTGGATATAATTCGGGTATATATAAGGGTGTGGATATAATCCGGGTATATATTAGGGTGTGGATATAATCCAGGTATATATTAGGGTGTGGATATAATCCGGGTATATATTAGGGTGTGGATATAATCTGGGTATATATTAGGGTGTGGATATAATCCAGGTATATATTATGGTGTGGATATAATCCGGTTATATTACAGTGCCTCGTCTGCAGCACGGTCAGTGGACATTCGCTCCCTGCGTTCCCGATCGCTGGGGGAGGGGTGGCTTTGCCCGTTTCTCGCCCTGAGGGCTCCTGGGAAAGTAATTATGATTTCCCCCTGTATTCTGGCAGTGTGGAGTGGGGGCTGGTTCAGTGTAGAGACCCTTCAGAGTCTCCGACTCTTCTCCTGGAAATTACACGGACAAAGAGCTTTTCAGCTGTGAGAGGGTTTTAGCGTCTTTCCGGGTTGCAGCCGCACGTCGGCCATAATGAGCGTCCTATGGGGGGGCAGGAGCGCTGTGAATGGGGCCTCTTCTGCGCCCGCACCGCTCAGCGTTATCTCCCGACACCGCCAACGCTCACAAGCTAAATGCTCCGAAATGTGTTTTAAATCATGCTGGAGCCCCCGTGTCTCAGCACCGGATGATCGCGCTTCACCGTCTTAACCGTTTTTTTCCTTCTTTTATCTGAGAAGCCAGAGGGAAGAGCGGCATAAAGCGCCATTCAGCGCTAATGGGAAGAAATTGCTTTTTCTGCTTGATTGGCGACTCCGCTGCGACACGCCTGCCGTCCTGGCCCTCGCAGGGTTAATCGTGCCGCCTCTCTAACTGTCCCTATTACTTCTCTTATCTCTAGACTTTTTTTTTTTTTTACTTGCAAATTTTGAATTTAATTAGAATATTTTTTTAAAGCATAAACGACAAAGAAGCTAATTAAAGGGGAACTCCGGCATTTTTTTTCTTTTAAATTACCTGGTGTCAGAAAGTTAAGTTTGTAAATTATTTCTATATAAAAATATCCTTTCTTCCAGTGCTTCTCAGCTGCTGTATGTCCTGCAGGAAGTGGTGTATTCTCTCTAGTCTGACACAGTGCTCTCTGCTGCCACCTCTGTCCATGTCAGGAACTGTCTAGAGCAGGAGAGGTTTTCTATGGGGATTTGGTGCTGCTCTGGACAGTTCCTGACATGGATATAGATAGTAGTAGTGAGCTCAGATAACATTGTGTGTGCCCCCCCCCCCCCATGTAATGTCTGGTCTGTTCCCAGGAGAGGAGAATCAGCCGGGGTGGTTGTGCCCCGAGGAGGAGAAGAAAACCAAAATCCCATTCTGGTCCCCAACACTGGTTTGTCGCCTCCCAGCCTTCTCCACCAAAGCCTCCGACTTACAGGTCAGTTACTAAGAAGAGGCACAAGCTACTGTGTTCCCTTATCATCAATCCCATCATCCCTGACCCTAGGAGCTCACACTCTAATCTCCTATCACACACAGTGTATCATCACTCCCATCATCCCTGACCCCAGGAGCTGACACTCTAATCTCCTATCACACACAGTGTATCATCACTCCCATCATCCCTGACCCCAGGAGCTGACACTCTAATCTCCTATCACACACAATGTATCATCACTCCCATCATCCCTGACCCTGGGAGCTCACACTGTAATCTCCTATCACACACAGTGTATCATCACTCCCATCATCCCTGACCCCAGGAGCTGACACTCTAATCTCCTATCACACACAATGTATCATCACTCCCATCATCCCTGACCCCAGGAGCTGACACTCTAATCTCCTATCACACACAATGTATCATCACTCCCATCATCCCTGACCCTGGGAGCTCACACTCTAATCTCCTATCACACACAGTGTATCATCACTCCTATCATCCCTGATCCCAGGAGCTGACACTCTAATCTCCTATCACACACAGTGTATCATCACTCCCATCATCATCCCTGACCCCAGGAGCTGACACTCTAATCTCCTGTCACACACAGGGTATCATCACTCCCATCATCATGCCTGACCCCAGGAGCTGACACTCTAATCTCCTATCACACACCGTGTATCATCACTCCCATCATCCCTGACCCTGGGAGCTCACACTCTAATCTCCTATCACACACAGTGTATCATCACTCCCATCATCCCTGACCCCAGGAGCTGACACTCTAATCTCCTATCACACACAATGTATCATCACTCCCATCATCCCTGACCCCAGGAGCTGACACTCTAATCTCCTATCACACACAATGTATCATCACTCCCATCATCCCTGACCCTGGGAGCTCACACTCTAATCTCCTATCACACACAGTGTATCATCACTCCCATCATCCTCCCTGACCCCTGGACACAGTAGTGGTCCCTCGGTGTGTGCGGTGCAGCTGGCGGTGCCTGGTGACAGCTGGGATGTGACAGGTCAGCTGGCGCTCTTCCCATGCCAGGCAGTGGGGCTCCGCTGGGATCGCCAGCCTCGCTGCCTCTCTCCGCACATCGCTCTTGTTTACGCTAATTAAAACAAATGTGATTCCTCCTCCGACCTCGGCGCTGTCCCCGGTGATGGCTCAGACCTTTCCTGCAATCCAATAAGGCTGATGGGAAAGTTAACTTTTTGGTTTTGTTGTTTTTCCCTCCTTCCTGCCCTGTAGCAATGACGGAGAAGGACGCCAGCCGCTGCCTGGCACAGTGACGGCCACAACCTGAGACCACCGCTCCTCCCACCATCACTTATCTATAGGCTGGCATCACTCTGCAGCTCCATCCCCCCACCCTGCAGCTGTATCACTGCTATGGATGCCCCCTGTCTTATCCACATTGGATGTGCAGCTGAATCCAGTCTATTGCTTTCTGGTATCAGCCATTTTAGATTGAGAAGAGACTGAATATAATGTTCATCTATGAGTGACAGAAACCATCCTGCCCCCCCCCCCACCAGTCTGCAGTCACATATATCCGGACCAGACTGATATCAGCCGCTCCTCTTATAACGCTCCAGTACGGATATAACCTATAGGGATATTACATGATATGTGACTGATATCAGCCGCTCCTCATATAACGCTCCAGCACTGATATAACCTCCAGACATTACATCATATGTGACTGATATCAGACGCTCCTCATATAACGCTCCAGTACTGATATAACCTCCTATTACATCATATGTGACTGATATCAGCCGCTCCTCTTATAGCACTCCAGCACTGATATAACCTCCTATTACATCATATGTGACTGATATCAGCCGTTCCCCTTATAACGCTCCAGTACTGATATAACCTATAGGGATATTACATGATATGTGACTGATATCAGCCGCTGCTCTTATAACGCTCCAGCACTGATATAACCTCCTATTACATCATATGTGACTGATATCAGCCGTTCCCCTTATAACGCTCCAGTACTGATATAACCTATAGGGATATTACATGATATGTGACTGATATCAGCCGCTCCTCTTATAACGCTCCAGTACTGATATAACCTCCTATTACATCATATGTGACTGATATCAGCCGCTCCTCTTATAACGCTCCAGTACTGATATAACCTCCTATTACATCATATGTGACTGATATCAGCCGCTCCTCTTATAACGCTCCAGCACTGATATAACCTCCTATTACATCCTATGTGACTGATATCAGCCGCTCCTCTTATAACGCTCCAGCACTGATATAACCTCCTATTACATCATATGTGACTGATATCAGCCGTTCCCCTTATAACGCTCCAGTACTGATATAACCTATAGGGATATTACATGATATGTGACTGATATCAGCCGCTCCTCTTATAACGCTCCAGTACTGATATAACCTCCTATTACATCATATGTGACTGATATCAGCCGCTCCTCTTATAACGCTCCAGTACTGATATAACCTCCTATTACATCATATGTGACTGATATCAGCCGCTCCTCTTATAACGCTCCAGCACTGATATAACCTCCTATTACATCCTATGTGACTGATATCAGCCGCTCCTTTTATAACGCTCCAGCACTGATATAACCTCCTATTACATCCTATGTGACTGATATCAGCCGCTCCTCTTATAACGCTCCAGCACCTGTAAGCTGTTCTATGTCACCATCTTTTTCCCATCATGTTGCAGCTAGGTGGCGCCATCCACACGCCGGTGCAGAGCTCCCTCCTGGGCTTCTCCTCGGTCAGCACCTCGCTGCCTCAGGGATACTTATGGGTATGTCTTCTTGCTGGTGATGATATAATATGTGCACCTTATAATTCAGTCCCCTCAGGAGCTGCGCTCTCTGTAGTAGTGGGGACCCTCCTATCCTAATTCTAAATAATAAATGTAGATTTATCCCATAAATCAGGGGTAGGGAACCTTGGCTCTCCAGGCATGATGGGAGTTGTAGTTTTTCACCAGCTGGAGAGCCATGATTCCCCCCTTAGTATAAGCCACGGTGACACTGTGGTCTGGCACTGCAGGTTGGCGGGGGTCAGCAGGACGGAGCCGGTCAGATCCAGATCTTCTCCCTGAACCACACGTCCCCGCGGATGCTGAAAGCCTTCCCGCTGCCGTCCCGCGTGCTGTGTGTGGAGAACGTGTGCAGTAAAGCGAGCGACGAAGGCTGCGAGGAGGACTATGCCTCCACCCCAGTGCAGCCGGCCGTGTGTGTGGGGCTCCAGGACGGCAGGTGAGGGACCCTCTGTACACCTCATGTCTGCTGGTAACGCTACAGATCATGACCCCCACCATCTCTCCCTCCAGTATAATGGTGTACAGCAGCGTGGACACCGGCTCTACCTGTCTGATGGCCCTGAGGAGCCCCGACCTGCAGCCCGTCCTCTGCCTCCGCCTCAGCCCCAGCTACCTGTGTGCAGGACTGCAAGATGGCACCCTAGCTCTGTACCCCCAAAACCAAGGTGAGAAGCCCCCCGTCCTAGTATATACCCTATACTATCATCTTATATCAAAGATTGTTACATGGGGTCTGCAGAACAATGACACTGACACTTGGGGTAAAGGATAATGACACTTGGTGTACAGGATAGTGACACTTGGGGTAAAGGATGATGACACTTGGGGTACAGGATAGTGACACTTGGGGTACAGGATGATGACACGCTGACACTTGGGGTCCCTGTTCTCCCTTCCTCTGATGTCACTCTCTCCCATCAGGTGGGCTCTGGGACCCTGAGAACCCCTCCACGGTGCGGGTTGGTACCAGTCCGGTGCGCGCCCTGCTGGCCCTGGATGACTGTTTGTGGGCGAGCTGCAGGAACCGGGTGACTGTGTTGGAGACGGATCCCCTCAAAGTGCAGGTACCCCGTTTCCTCCGCCAGGTGAAGGGTTAATGTCGCCCCCTCCCCAGCGGCCGCTCTATTATTTACCGCGCCCCTATACTGAGTTTGCATCTATTAAGGCTCCAACCTCCTGATAAATAATACATTGCTGCGTTATTGAGGCGCACGTACACACACACACGAGCGCTGACCGCCGAGAGCACCGCATGGCAGGAACAGCAGATAGGGAAATGGTCGCCAACCTGTAATAAATGGCGCTTAGGGGTGTGCACATAGCGAGGCTGAGCGTCACAGCAAACAGCGAAGGAATAGAGGGGGCAACCCAGAGCTAGACCCCAGCCCCAACAGACAGCATCCAGAGCAAGACCCCAGCCCCTACAGACAGCACCCAGAGCGAGACCCCAGCCCCTACAGACAGCACCCAGAGCAAGACCCCAGCCCCTACAGACAGCATCCAGAGCGAGACCCCTGCCCCCTGCAGTCAGCACCCAGAGCAAGACCCCAGCCCCCTACAGACAGCATCCAGAGCAAGACCCCAGCCCCCTACAGTCAGCACCCAGAGCGAGACCCCAGCCCCTACAGACAGCATCCAGAGCGAGACCCCTGCCCCCTGCAGTCAGCACCCAGAGCAAGACCCCAGCCTCCTACAGACAGCACCCAGAGCGAGACCCCAGCCCCAACAGACAGCATCCAGAGCGAGACCCCTGCCCCCCTGCAGTCAGCACCCAGAGCAAGACCCCAGCCTCCTACAGCCAGCACCCAGAGCAAGACCCCAGCCCCTACAGACAGCATCCAGAGCGAGACCCTTGCCCCCCTGCAGTCAGCACCCAGAGCAAGACCCCAGCCCCCCTGCAGTCAGCACCCAGAGCAAGACCCGAGCCCCTACAGTCAGCACCCAGAGCGAGACCCCAGCCCCAACAGACAGCACCCAGAGCAAGACCCCAGCCCCCTACAGCCAGCACCCAGAGCAAGACCCCAGCCTCCTATAGTCAGCACCCAGAGCGAGACCCCAGCCCTTACAGCCAGCACCCAGAGCGAGACCCCTGCCCCCTGCAGTCAGCACCCAGAGCAAGACCCCAGCCCCCCTGCAGTCAGCACCCAGAGCAAAACCCCAGCCTCCTACAGCCAGCACCCAGAGCAAGACGCCAGCCCCTACAGCCAGCACCCAGAGCGAGACCCTAGCCCCTACAGTCAGCACCCAGAGCAAAACCTCAGCCCCCTACAGTCAGCACCCAGAGCAAGACCCCAGCCCCTACAGTCACATAGAGGGGGAAACCCAGAGCAAGACCCCAGCCGCCTACAGCCAGCACCCAGAGCAAGACCCCAGCCCCTACAGCCAGCACCCAGAGCGAGACCCCAGCCCCCTACAGCCAGCACCCAGAGCAAGACCCCAGCCCCTACAGACAGCATCCAGAGCGAGACCCCTGCCCCCCTGCAGTCAGCACCCAGAGCAAGACCCCAGCCTCCTACAGCCAGCACCCAGAGCAAGACCCCAGCCTCCTACAGCCAGCACCCAGAGCGAGACCCCAGCCCTTACAGCCAGCACCCAGAGCGAGACCCCAGCCTCCTACAGCCAGCACCCAGAGCGAGACCCCAGCCCTTACAGCCAGCACCCAGAGCGAGACCCCTGCCCCCTGCAGTCAGCACCCAGAGCAAGACCCCAGCCCCCCTGCAGTCAGCACCCAGAGCAAGACGCCAGCCCCTACAGCCAGCACCCAGAGCGAGACCCTAGCCCCCCTACAGTCACATAGAGGGGGAAACCCAGAGCGAGACCCCAGCCGCCTACAGCCAGCACCCAGAGCGAGACCCCAGCCCCTACAGCCAGCACCCAGAGCAAGACCCCAGCCCCTACAGTCAGCACCCAGAGTGAGACCCCAGCCCCCTACAGTCAGCACCCAGAGCGAGCCCCCAGTGGTCTAAGCTTCCAGCCCTGGCAGCTGTATGCTGGGACTTGTAGTTGTACAGTAGTACATATAGTAACCTTACTCCCTTGCTGACTCTCCATAGTTGGGTCCTGGACTGATATTCTTACGCTACCCCTTTAAGAGTTCCATGTCTCCACTGTGTGCTCTGGATTTTATTTGCATTGAGCAGAATAGAGTCAGCCGGCCGTGCCCCCCCCCGCCCCCTCCATCCTCTTTTGGGAAATTGGTTGTACGTTGGCGTCATGCTTAGTAACCGCACCAGGAATGGCGCTCTGCTCCATTGACTGTGGTCGTTGCATCTCGCTGTAATGACACGGTCACACTTTACTGCAGGAACAATTGTAACCAGGATTTAATTATAAGTATTGATTATCCGCAAGATGTTGGGGGGAATGAATTAGGTGGCGCACGCGTGTCTGCACCCCAGGGGCCCCTGCATGAAGAGCATAGAGATGATGAGGAGGAACAGTACAGGAGGGGAGGGGGCTTATACTGTGTGGATTGGGGGCTCCTCTGCTTAGCAGTGTGATCTCGGGGGGCTCCTATACTATACATGATGTGCGTGTATATATATATATATATATATATATATATATATATATATATATATATATATATACTCTGCTCCTCATCATTGCCGTTGCTGTCATAAGTTTTCTTCCCAGAATCCTGTGGTTCATGCTCTCTGTTCTGTCTGTTCCAGAGTTTTGAGGCCATACAGGACGAGGGGGTGAGCGTGACCCACATGATCCGAGCTGGTGGCGGGGTGTGGATGGCGTTCTCCGAGGGCTCCTCTTTACGGCTCTTCCACACAGAGACTCTGGAACTACTGCAAGAAATTAATATCTCCACCCGGACGCTGCTGCTGCCAGGTAATGCTCTTCGGGCCCCCAGGATACATGTATTTCATGTAGTATCCTCCAAATGCCTTCAGTATGGAGCTGGTAGACATTAGATGGTGGCTGCTCAGATACTCCTTGGTCAGTATGGAGCTGGTAGACATTAGATGGCGGCTGTATCATGCTCAGAGACTCCTCGGTCAGTATGGAGCTGGTAGACATTAGATGGCGGTTGTATCATGCAGAGACTCCTTGGTCAGTATGGAGCTGGTAGACATTAGATGGCGGCTGTATCATGCAGAGACTCCTTGGTCAGTATGGAGCTGGTACACATTAGATGGCGGCTGCTCAGAGACTCCTCAGTCAGTATGGAGCTGGTAGACATTAGATGGCGGTTGTATCATGCAGAGACTCATCGGTCAGTATGGAGCTGGTAGACATTAGATGGCGTCTGTATCATGCAGAGACTCCTTGGTCAGTATGGAGCTGGTAGACATTAGATGGCGTCTGTATCATGCAGAGACTCCTCGGTCAGTATGGAGCTGGTAGACATTAGATGGCGGCTGTATCATGCAGAGACTTCTCGGTCAGTATGGAGCTGGTAGACATTAGATGGTGGCTGTATCATGCTCAGAGACTCCTCGGTCAGTATGGAGCTGGTAGACATTAGATGGCGGTTGTATCATGCAGAGACTCCTTGGTCAGTATGGAGCTGGTAGACATTAGATGGCGGCTGTATCATGCAGAGACTCCTTGGTCAGTATGGAGCTGGTAGACATTAGATGGCGGCTGTATCATGCAGAGACTCCTTGGTCAGTATGGAGCTGGTACACATTAGATGGCGGCTGCTCAGAGACTCCTCAGTCAGTATGGAGCTGGTAGACATTAGATGGCGGTTGTATCATGCAGAGACTCATCGGTCAGTATGGAGCTGGTACACATTAGATGGCGTCTGTATCATGCAGAGACTCCTCGGTCAGTATGGAGCTGGTAGACATTAGATGGCATCTGTATCATGCAGAGACTCCTCGGTCAGTATGGAGCTGGTAGACATTAGATGGCGGCTGTATCATGCAGAGACTTCTCGGTCAGTATGGAGCTGGTAGACATTAGATGGCGGCTGTATCATGCTCAGAGACTCCTCGGTCAGTATGGAGCTGGTAGACATTAGATGGCGGTTGTATCATGCAGAGACTCCTCGGTCAGTATGGAGCTGGTAGACATTAGATGGCGGCTGTATCATGCAGAGACTTCTCGGTCAGTATGGAGCTGGTAGACATTAGATGGCGGTTGTATCATGCTAAAAGACTCCTCGGTCAGTATGGAGCTGGTAGACATTAGATGGCGGTTGTATCATGCTAAAAGACTCCTCGGTCAGTATGGAGCTGGTAGACATTAGATGGCGGCTGTATCATGCTCAGAGACTCCTCGGTCAGTATGATGCTGGTAGACATTAGATAGCGGTTGTAACATGCAGAGATTCCTTGGTCAGTATGGAGCTGGTAGACATTAGATAGCGGTTGTATCATGCAGAGACTCCTTGGTCAGTATGGAGCTGGTAGACATTAGATGGCGGCTGCTCAGAGACTCCTCGGTCAGTATGGAGCTGGTAGACATTAGATGGCGGCTGTATCATGCTCAGAGACTCCTCGGTCAGTATGATGCTGGTAGACATTAGATAGCGGTTGTAACATGCAGAGATTCCTTGGTCAGTATGGAGCTGGTAGACATTAGATAGCGGTTGTATCATGCAGAGACTCCTTGGTCAGTATGGAGCTGGTAGACATTAGATGGCGGCTGCTCAGAGACTCCTCGGTCAGTATGGAGCTGGTAGACATTAGATGGCGGCTGCTCAGAGACTCCTCGGTCAGTATGGAGCTGGTACACATTAGATGGCGGCTGTATCATGCAGAGACTCCTCGGTCAGTATGGAGCTGGTAGACATTAGATGGCGGTTGTATCATGCAGAGACTCCTCGGTCAGTATGGAGCTGGTACACATTAGATGGCGGCTGTATCATGCTCAGAGACTCATCGGTCAGTATGGAGCTGGTAGACATTAGATAGCGGCTGTTCAGAGACTCCTCGGTCAGTATGGAGCTGGTTGAGCATGATACAACCGCTATCTAATGTCTACCAGCTCCATCCTGACCGAGGAGTCTCTGAGCATGATACAACCGCTATCTAATGTCTGAGACTCCTCGGTCAGGATGGAGCTGGTAGACATTAGATGGCGGCTGTATCATGCAGAGACTTCTCGGTCAGTATGGAGCTGGTAGACATTAGATAGCGGTTGTATCATGCAGAGACTCCTCGGTCAGTATGGAGCTGGTAGACATTAGATGGCGGCTGTATCATGCAGACTTCTCGGTCAGTATGGAGCTGGTAGACATTAGATAGCGGTTGTATCATGCAGAGACTCCTCGGTCAGTATGGAGCTGGTAGACATTAGATGGCGGCTGCTCAGAGACTCCTCAGTCAGTATGGAGCTGGTAGACATTAGATGGCGGCTGTATCATGCAGAGACTCCTCGGTCAGTATGATGCTGGTAGACATTAGATGGCGGCTGTATCATGCTAAAAGACTCCTCGGTCAGTATGGAGCTGGTAGACATTAGATGGCGGCTGTATCATGCAGAGACTTCTCGGTCAGTATGGAGCTGGTAGACATTAGATGGCGGTTGTATCATGCAGAGACTCCTTGGTCAGTATGGAGCTGGTAGACATTAGATAGCGGTTGTATCATGCTCAGAGACTCCTCGGTCAGTATGGAGCTGGTACACATTAGATGGCGGCTGTATCATGCAGAGACTCCTCGGTCAGTATGGAGCTGGTAGACATTAGATGGCGGCTGTATCATGCAGAGACTCCTCGGTCAGTATGGAGCTGGTAGACATTAGATGGCGGCTGTAACATGCAGAGACTCCTCGGTCAGTATGGAGCTGGTGAGGTTAATGATCCTGTATGACGTGGCCCCCCGGTGTTGGTCGGGGCCCCCGGGATGTTACCACACTGCAGGAAGCAGATGTTTGGCGTCCATGTAAGAGGAGAGATAATGAGCGGAGATGTCAGGGCTGGGATGAGCGGCTCCTGTGATGTGTGTCCGGGGTGGGCTGCGGGGGGCTCCACTAACAATAGATGGGACAGATTGGCTGCAGTGCCTATTCCTGCCCCCAGGTGATAAGTGAGCTTAATCCAGACTGACGCCCAACATGTTACTGTGGGGTCTCTGGTGTCTGAGAGATCTCCATAATAACCCAACAGGAAAGTAACAAGGATCATGTGACCCTCTCCCTACAGGGCAGAAGAATCCACGCGTCACCAGCCTGCTGATATGCCAGGGCTTACTGTGGGTGGGCACCCACCTGGGCATCCTCATCACCTTACCTGTGCCGAAGCTGGAGGGAATCCCTAAAATCACAGGTAAGAAGCATTGGTGGGCTACCTCACTGTATGCCTGCCGTAAAGATCACCAACAATTCACTGCTGTACGACCCCATCACCCACAATGCACTGGTGCATGACCCCCATCACCCACAGTGCACTGCCGTATGACCCCCATCACCCACAGTGCACTGCTGTATGACCCATGACCCACAATGCACTGCTGTATGACCCACAATGCACTGCTGTATGACCCCCATCACCCACAATGCACTGCTGTATGACCCCCATAACCCACAATGCCCTGCCTTCTGACCCCCCTTATATAACCTACAATGCCCTCTGACCCCCCACAATACTCTGCATTCACCTTCTTCTTTGTGTTGGACTTTTCCACCAGGGAAAGGGATGGTCTCTCTGAACGGCCATTGCGGTCCGGTGCAGTTCCTCACTGTGGCCTGCAGCACGATGGCCCCTGAAGCCCTCAGGACAGAGCAGGGATCATCAGAGGATGTACGGGAGAGCGAGGGGGCGGCCGAAGCCAAAGACGCTGCAGACGGTCACTCCCAGGAGCCCTCCTCCGACCACCTCCCTCCATCACGCTTGAAAGGGATCCTCCTCCAGTACCGGCTGCGTGGCACCTCCCACCTCCCCGGACACCACCTCTCTGCCAGGGAAGGTTCCAGATCAGACACCACCTCTCTGGAGACCACAGAGGAGGACGGCTCTATATACGAGATGACCGACGACCCTGACGTGTGGTTCAGAAGCCGACCGTGTGCCAGGGACACTCACCGCAAGGAGATCACCTCTGTGGTCATTATATCCGGAGGACCCGGTTATCGGAACTTTAATCCTTCCCACAGCAGCTCCCACGGTAGTGGCGACACGGACAGCTCTCTGCTCATGTGGCAACTGCCGCTCATCCTATAGCGGTGGGGGGACAGGTGGGGACCCCCTCTATGCTGTTACATGGGGTTAGGTACTTGGTAATGTTTACAGTCTCCTCCGCAGGATCTCCCCTCCCCCTGGTGAGAACGAGGGCAATGACAGGCGGGGTGACCACGGCATCAGTCCTCCAACCATGGTGATGACCTGTAGATGGGGGAGATCCAAGGTTTCGGTTCATAGATTACGCTGAAACTGATATTTATTGAATATATATATACAGTATTGTAATTATTATATACCCTGAACCAGGGATCGGATACACTCCTAGCTGAATGTATCTAATGCTGGCTGCTCACAAAGCCTAAAAAACATAAAAGAATGTAGGGTCAGAGGACCGGCACCTATCCTCCTCATGTATGATGGATGTATCCACCCAACGTCATAGGAGACACCGACCCCTGCACCCAGCGCCATATTGGCCATTCCTCCTGTAGGTTAGGGAAGGGTTGTGCGGGGTTATTTGTAGTGGCTGCCACCCCCTGCAGCTTTAGTGTCTGGATATAGAGCTGGTGCAGAACCATAGTATTTACCAGCTAGCAGAATTATGAGCGCGGCTCTGGATGTGATTAGCACTAGATAAACTTTGCAGGGTTGCACAGAGTTACATGTAAGTAAACTAGGAAATGAAGCCAACGTTGGGATTATGGGGGGGTGCGTGGCCAGCCGAAGTGCCTTACAATGGAAGGAGCCAGATCAGGGAAAAGTCTGTTACATTGTTGCTGTCTGTGAATAGGGAATCTATCCGTGGTGCGGGCAGGCTGGTAGAGAAAAGGCTAGATGTGCAGCGGCAGCAGCATGTGACCCAGCGGGAGGCCCGGCGCGGTACAGAGACGCTATTATGGCGGTGTCTGCAGATGGGATTGTGCGGCTGCTCTTTGCTGTTGTACATATGCCGGTGTAAATATACAGATTTCTATGTGTACAAATGATGTATATATCATCAGCGCCAATAAACCGCCACATCTGCCGCCCGCAAGGCTGACAATCCTGTGCTGACTGCCGCCCCAGTAACGGGCTCACACCGCATTTTGCCATTTGTGTGCATCCATTTTGATCTGTTTTTCCGTCGACATTTTTTAGCGTACACTAAATCGTGGTTGAGCACATTTTATATGTTTTTTTTTTATAATGAAAGTTAATGAAAAAACAGATCACAAATGCAAGAATGCACCCGTTTTTCATCAATATTTCATCCATTTTTTAACCCATTTTTCATTGATATTTCATCCATTTTTTATCCGACTGATGGAAAAAAACGTATTGCAAAAAGGCAGCGTGGACCCAGCGAAGTTCTCTGGACAAGTCACATTGTATATGTGGCATTCACGTATGGCGTTCTGGCAGTGGTCTTCATCCAGGGTTCACCGCTCTGCCACCAAGCCTTTACCATCCTATCCCCATGGAGCCGGCTCGGGGTGATGATTTACAAGATAAAAGCTGTTAAATAAAACAAGCTCCGATCTCCTCGGCTATTAACAATTTTCTACAGCGATGGTTTATTGATCACGGCCGGGTTTTGTGCGCTCCTCCTCGGTGATTTACCACCGAGGCTCCGTCCATCCCCCACATCTCAGACATCTGATGTCCCCAAATCTGTGCCACATGATGGGAGTGGTAGTTGTGTGACAGCTGGCCCGCCACAGGTTGGGTAACATCAGGATGTGACACAAGTTTGTTCCATCTCTCCGGAGTTGTTTGTTCTGTATTTTGCAGGGACTGGGGGGGGGGGGGGCAGCGGCGTTGGACTGCATTGTTATGTGCGGCAGGTAGGTCCTCCTGTTGTTTTGTGTAATCTCTTTCTAAATTGCTCAGCGAGTTACCTGGAAGGCGTCCAAATTACTTTTTGCATCAATGTTTATGTTGCTTTCATTTAGCATAAGCTGTGTCTGCGCTGCCGCAGTGCTATCCCTTAGGTTTGCATTGGGGGAAATGTTCAGCTTTGTAGAGGCCAGCCTGGAGACAAAGAGACTGGAAATAACCGAGGACGAGTAACTGTGTGCGGGAATGTCACGGCTCTGCCCTGCCCCCGTGTACGGGATACCAAACTGTGGGGGGGAGCAATGGAAACGAGAAACGGATGGTGGAGCCGCGCCAAGACTAATCTACAAACCAACATCTGGTACCAAACCTAATGTGATGCACATAAATAAGGCCGTTGCCAGGAGTAATGGCTTCCTACACGAGATAACAGCATTACCGTGCTAGGATTACTGTGATATACAGAGCTGGAGCCGCTGCCAGGACTAAGCAGACCACAGTCTGGCACAAAGGCTAGTGTGATATATGGTGATAAGCCAATGTACGGACAAAATCCAGAGCCCAGACTGGAGGCCAGCTTCTAATACCAAGACTCGTATGAGTTATAGGGGACATATACTGCTCCAAGACTAATGTGATATACAGAGAGAGAGAGAGAGAGAGAGAGATCTATATACGGACAATCTGGAGGCCAGCCTCTAATACCAAGATCCGTATGATTTATAGAGGACATATACAGGGCCAAGACTAATGTGATATACAGAGATGAAGATAGATCTATGTACAGGCAAAGGCAAAACCCAGAGCCCAGACTGGAGGCCAGCCTCTAATACCAAGACTCGTATGAGTTATAGGGGACATATATGGCACCAAGACATCCAGATGCCAGATCTATCCTATATACTGACATCTGGTGCCAGAAGAAATGTAATCTACAGAGAACATAGCTGGCACTGGGGGTAATAGGGAGTAGAGAGATACACCTGGCACCATGACTAATCTCTGTGACCGTATCTGGTAGAGACGTAATGGGTGGCACAGAGATGGAGCTGGTGCCACGACGACCGCAGTGACTGACATCAAGTAGACATGTAATGGGAGCCTTTATAACAGATGCCAAATTTACCTAGGACTTATGAGAGGCTCTGTGCCAGGGATTTACAGGGATGTGCCAGGGATGTGTATAGGCGGGCTCTATACACATTAGATAGTTGTCCGGTCCCCCTGAAATCTGCAGGTTCTGCCAACGTCAGTGTGACCAACATCTCTTGTCATGATGGTAAAGATGGCGCCAGGACTGGTGTGATGAGTGATCTGGAGTGTGGTCATGTGCACTGAAGTAGTATGGGCTGAGCCAGGGCCGGGGCTGTCGTGGTGTGAGGTCACACAATGCAGACAGTCCATACCAGGTAAACCGCCCCTATGCAAGGCGGCAGCGCTGGTGGGATAATGGCTGCTCCTCCGCACACCTGCTCACAGATCATTGACCTTTTCCAGCCTGTAATTAAAGGGCGATGGGAACGATTAATTCCTCAGAATGTCAGCCCCAAAATACTTCACACAGGTGCAAAAAACGTCATCTATATATCTGCTGTATATATCTCCCAGGAGGCAGAGAAGAGTATACAGAACACATAAAACTACATTGTGTGCTCCTTACATGTGATATCACCCTGCTCATCATACATCTGTTAGCCTTTCTTAGCTGGGGGACAGATTGTGGTCCCTCACCTCATCGGCCAGGTCACCCCTACCACCAACCAGTATTGACTGGTGACAACAGATCAGAAAAGCATGTGAGTGACAACTTCCTGGTCCATTTGTCAATGTTTCCGGACTGATAAGAACTTCCTGGAGTGACTGGTCACTATGGATTAGACCTGGATTTATTTGTATGACCCTGAAACAAAGGAGCAGTCGGAAGAGTGGCGGCACAGCAGTTCTTGTGGTCCAAAGAGGTTCAGGGTGCAAAAACCAGCCACTAAGGTGATGGCGTCGGTGTTCTGGGATAAGGAGGGTATGCTGCTGCAATGCAAGGTAGTACACTGAACTTCTGGACCAATTGAAGTCCGTTCTAAAGGCCAAAAGGTACGGCAAGCTCTCCAAAGGAAGCCTGTTCCTGCACGACAACGCCTCCTCTCACACTGTACAAGCGACCACAACAAAACTGGTGGAGATAGACCATCAACTGGATGAGCACCAACCTTCTTCCCCAGATCTACCTCCCTCCGACTATCATGTTTCTAATCCAGAAGAAACACCTCAAGGGAACCAAATTTCAAACCATTTCTGATGCCATGGCGGCTACGGATGACTGGTTTGGGGCACAAGGTTTACAAAACTTGGAATACGGATGTAAGAAGCGTGTGATATCAGTGGAGAGAATGTGGGATAAATGTGAAGCTTCATTTTCTATCTCGTTTCTTTCTGGGTAAAGCCAAAGACTTATCAGCAGCCCCTTGTACCAGTGCCATATTCACCTACCCCCGTATACCAGTGCCATATTCACCCCCCCCCCCCTGTATACCAGTGCCATATTCACCTACCCCCGTATACCAGTGTGTATTTACCTACCCCCCTGTATACCAGTGCCATATACACATACCCCCTGCATACCAGTGCCATATTCACCTACCCCCCTGTATGCCAGTGCCTTATACACCTACCCTCCGTATACCAGTGCCATATTTACCTACCCCCCCTGTTAACCAGTGCCATATTAACCCCCCCCGTATACCAGTGCCATATTTACCTACCCCCGTATACCAGTGCGTATTCACCTACCCCCCTGTATACCAGTGCCATATTCACCTACCCCCCGTATACCAGTGCCATATTCACCTACCCCCCTGTATGCCAGTGCCATATACACATACCCCCTGCATACCAGTGCCATATTCACCTACCCCCCTGTATGCCAGTGCCTTATACACCTACCCCCCGTATACCAGTGCCATATTTACCTACCCCCCCCTGTTAACCAGTGCCATATTAACCCCCCGTATACCAGTGCCATATTTACCTACCCCCGTATACCAGTGCGTATTCACCTACCCCCCTGTATAATAGTGCCATACACACCTACCCCCCGTATACCAGTGCCATATTTACCTACCCCCCGTATACCAGTGCCATATTTACCTACCCCCCGCATACCAGTGCCATATACACCTACCCACCGTATACAAGTGCCATATTTACCTACCCCCCACCCCATATACCAGTGCCATATACACCTACCCCCCGTATACCAGTGCCATATTTACCTCCCCCCCCCGTACACCAGTGCTATATACACCCACTCCCCCGTATACCAGTGGCGTATTCAAAGCTCCCCCCATGCCGTGCTATGCCCCTAATTCTCTCTCCAAACCTTCCCTCTATCTTCTGGGGCCACATGGCCCTCCCTGTGCTTCCTTGGGCCCATTGCACATGACAGTCAACCCCTATGGCCGTGTGCAGGAGGTCTTACTATATATGCATTATCTGATGTGAGGCTGTGTCTTTAATACACATCATATAGATCTGAGTATCCATAGACCTTGACCATCTCTCAGTAGATGACCCAAGGACAGGGCTCTGACCACAGGGAGGACGTAACGTTAGTGACCGCAGTATAACATCTCCCGCTAATGCATTTTTTACAGCCTCCTCCGGCCTCACTTCATGCAGCGACCTGGACTGCTCAGTAGGTGGCACTGCAGACCGTTCCATTCTCCGGCCTCAGACTTCTACCTCCTGCAATGTGATAAGTCTACAGTCCAGTCTCTGATGATGATGATGGTAATGATGATGGTGATACTAAGGGCCCTCTCATCTAGGCTGACGGGTACTGATCCCTCTGATCAATCCTTATTTACATGGCTGAATGTGCAGCTGATCACAATGATTTATTGCCCGCACACAAGATGGAATTAGCCGAGGAACGACTGTTCTCTCCTATGTCGGCCGATCGATGAACCTTTTACAAGGGCCGATTGTTGGGAACGAGCTTCACTACAAACACTCGTTCTCTTACAGGAGGCACCCATAGATTGCAACCAGAGGGGCCCCCGACCTACTGTGTGCCATATCCTATGTAACAGAGGGGCCCCGACCTACTGTGTGCCATATCCTATGTAACAGAGGGGCCCGACCTACTGTGTGCCATGTCCTATGTAACAGAGGGGCCCGACCTACTGTGTGCCATGTCCTATGTAACAGAGGGGCCCGACCTACTGTGTGCCATGTCCTATGTAACAGAGGGGCCCGACCTACTGTGTGCCATGTCCTATGTAACAGAGGGGCCCGACCTACTGTGTGCCATGTCCTATGTAAAAGAGGGGCCCGACCTACTGTGTGCCATGTCCTATGTAACAGAGGGGCCCGACCTACTGTGTGCCATGTCCTATGTAAAAGAGGGGCCCGACCTACTGTGTGCCATGTCCTATGTAACAGAGGGGCCCGACCTACTGTGTGCCATGTCCTATGTAACAGAGGGGCCCGACCTACTGTGTGCCATGTCCTATGTAACAGAGGGGCCCGACCTACTGTGTGCCATGTCCTATGTAAAAGAGGGGCCCCTGACCTACTGTGTGCCATGTCTTCTCTAACAGAGGGGCCCGACCTACTGTGTGCCATGTCCTATGTAACAGGACGCCCCGACCTACTGTGTGCCATGTCCTATGTAACAGAGGGGCCCGACCTACTGTGTGCCATGTCCTATGTAACAGGACGCCCTGACCTACTGTGTGCCATGTCCTATGTAACAGAGGGGCCCGACCTACTGTGTGCCATGTCCTATGTAACAGAGGGGCCCGACCTACTGTGTGCCATGTCCTATGTAACAGAGGGGCCCGACCTACTGTGTGCCATGTCTTCTCTAACAGAGGGGCCCGACCTACTGTGTGCCATGTCCTATGTAACAGAGGGGCCCGACCTACTGTGTGCCATGTCTTCTCTAACAGAGGGGCCCGACCTACTGTGTGCCATGTCTTATGTAACAGAGGGGCCCGACCTACTGTGTGCCATGTCCTATGTAACAGAGGGGCCCGACTTACTGTGTGCCATGTCCTATGTAACAGAGGGGCCCGACCTACTGTGTGCCATGCCCGGTTCTGCTATATAGTTCTAGTTATGCTTTTTATTCTGTCCCCCACAATTGACCTCTGTGATCCCACAGTGCTGTTCATCCAGATCCTCCTGGTTCATGTGTATATTGCCAGGTGGAGCTGTAAGATCTCACACTGCATTGATAGATAACCCCCAACGTGTTGCACAGACTGAGCTGAGAAGCAGCGGTCCTGGCAGCTCCTTGGGGACTTGTTATAAATAATCCCTAATAACACATTGTCAGCCGCCACCACAGCGACGGCGCTGCAATATTTCCTTCATCAGTTTTTAACCCCTTCTGCTTCTAGCTTCCATACATAGGCCCGACCAGGCGCCTAATTGTCAGACTCCCCACTCCGCTCTATTGTGTAACATTGTGAAATCTGAGTAATTGTAGGGTAATAGAGAAGTGAAGACGTCAGCACCACCTCCGAGGGCGATCCCTACAATCCTGCAGGAGAAGGTCACACTGGACACGTCCGCTCTGTAACCAGGACACCAGGCCCGGGGGACGCTCAGGCCCCATTCAGTACGGTGTCATCTCATCACATCCCGAATGCAGAAGGACGTGTGGAGATGGTCTGCAGCATCTGCACAGGACCGACCACTATGTGAGGCTCAGGATCCAAGCTCCACCAATGGACTTCATGCTCCTATCAGTCCCGCTCTCTGGATAGCCTCCCGTCAATCCCGCTCTCAGGATACTCTCCTGTCTCCTCTGCTCTCTGGATACCCTCCCGTCAGTCCCGCTCTCTGGATACCCTCCCGTCAGTCCCGCTCTCTGGATACCCTCCCGTCAGTCCCGCTCTCTGGATACCCTCCCTTCAGTCCCGCTCTCTGGATACCCTCCCGTCAGTCCCGCTCTCTGGATACCCTCCCGTCAGTCCCGCTCTCTGGATACCCTCCCTTCAGTCCCGCTCTCTGGATACCCTCCCGTCAGTCCCGCTCTCTGGATACTCTCCCGTCAGTCCCGCTCTCTGGATACCCTTCTGTCAGTCCCGCTCTCTGGATACTCTCCTGTCAGTCCCGCTCTCTGGATACCCTCCTGTCAGTCCGCTCTCTCTGGATACCCTCCTGTCGGTCCCGCTCTCTGGATACCCTCCTGTCAGTCCCGCTCTCTGGATGCCCTCCCGTCAGTCCCGCTCTCTGGATACTCTCCTGTCAGTCCCGCTCTCTGGATGCCCTCTAGTCTGTCCTGGTCCCTTGAGATGTTTTTGTCTCCTCTGGTCTCTGCTTATGCTCCTGTCAGTTCTTAAGACGCTCCCGTCACTCCTGGTCACTGTAGATTTCAGGGTCATTTTGGGATGTTCCCTCTAGTTTTCTCTCCTGCTTCCTCAAGATTCCACCACCTGCCGTTATTCTACATGGGCAGAATTCCCTATTTTTTCCATGAGTTGGTTACCTCGGCCCCTGACCTTTGCCCCTCGCAGAGCGTCAGAGCGGAGGGGCGTTCAAGGGATTGTCTCTCCTGGTAAATGACTATACAGTCACTAATCTGCTGTGTATACGGTGAGGACTCTTCAGGGACTCATTCCGAGCCACAATATTCCCAATAAATAAGCTGGCAGCTCCGTCTCCTCGCGGCTCCCACATTCAGCTGCGTCTCTTATGTATAATGTTCCACTTTCATCTTCCCTTCATTGTATTACATTATGCTCAGCAGCAAATAAATCCTCAGGTAGCGTTTTATGCTGCGTGTTTGATCTAAACAAGATACAGCCGCAATGATTAAACTTCCATTTCACCATTAAGGCGGCGGTGGCGTAACAATGCGCCGTCTGCGGGGCTGACCCACCCAAGAGAATAAGGCTCTGAAACAATTCACATTGGTATTAAAGGGGAAACTTCCTGAATATATCACAGGGCCCCGGATGCCCCCCACAGCAATGCATCATGGGGGCTGCAATATATACGAGCTGCTATACACATTGACTCCCCAGGCTGGGCCACATCCCTGTGTTACCTCTTCTAGAGCAGATTGAAAAGAAATAACAAGTGACTGTAGTCAGACTACACAGGGTATGTTTGTAGTCTGTTGCCATGGCGACACATAGCTGTGTAATAATAATCAGTGTAAAAATAAAAAATGGTTGCAAACTCTTAACCTTCTCTTCACAGGGAGCTACCCCAAGGTAGCAGAGCTCAGCACTTGCACCTGTATATATACTATGTATATTATACTGCTGTATAGGTGCATCATCTGCAGTCACCCCCATAACCCCCGACCCCCGTTCCATAGTATATGGACCCCCTCAATGATGATGAAGACGTCAGTGGGGGATGGGAGCTGTACAGCAGAATCTCACACCGTGAACGTGTTACATTGTGATCACATGCAGACACCGATGTCTATGTAATTATGCATCTCCATCGTCTTCAGCGTGTTCGCCAGCGGCAGCGACACATCATCTATCTACGAGGCGCGCGCCGGCTGAGCCCTCATCAATAATCATCTCTAGACACACCGGAGAAAGCCGAGTCCTCCCAGATCACTAGTGGAACAATTATAGCAACCGTCCATGATTTATTACTGCGTGATCGGTCTTGCGATAACGCTAATGGTCACCCAGCTTTCCCACAAACAGATAAAAACAGCAAAATAGATAAACACCTGCCAGTAGGGGGCGACCCCAGAACCTCTCACCCTTAAAGGAAAAAACTTTCTGTATACCTCACTAGGGAGTTCAATAAAGGGGGCTTCTATCTGCAGAGCGGAGAAGGTTATAAGGAGCGTCTCTCACTATGGGGGATCCATCCCGTCCTACATTACACAGATTCATGTGAATGGACATATGTAATACTCTACTTCTCCTGTGGGGGCACTGCAGGGAGATTGAACATTTGCTGCCAAGTTTTTCCACAGATCAGATCCCAAAGTGGAGGTCCAAGTAGATGGTGAGCACACGTAGGATAGGTGGAGTAGTCCAGGGTGGCTGAGGGTAGTCACGGTGGCCACACAGGACTAACTCTGGCTGGAAGAGTTCAGTGTTTGCAGAAGAGTCCTTGCACAGCTATACTCCCTCTTCTGTCAAGGCCATCCTCTCTCTCAGCAGGGACTAAAGTCTTTGGTACAAGTTCCTAGAACTCTGCCACTTTCCCGCCCCTACTGTTGTCTCCAGATTGGATGGGGTTTGAAACTCAGTTCCATTAAAGTAAATGGAGCTTAATTGCAAACCACACCTGAGCTGGAGACAAGAGAGGGGGAAAAGTGGCCATGTTTTTGTAGGCTGGATAACCCCTTTAACACATGTGACCTACAAGCAGTGGTAACAAAGAGCAATGTAAACCCTTGCCCATCCATAATCCCTCAGTGTATGCAGCATTAAAGGGGTACTCTGCAAAAATCTTTTTCTTTCAAATCAACTGGTTATATAGATGTGTAATTTAATTCGATCTAAAAATCTCCAGTCTTATCAGTACTTATCAGCTGCTGTATGTCCTGTAGCAAATGGTGTATTCTTTCCTGACACAATGCTCTCTGCTGCCACCTCTGTCCATGTCAGGAACTGTCCAGAGCAGGAGAGGTTTTCTATAGAGATTAGTTGCTGCTCTGGACAGTTCCTGACATGGACAGAGGTGGCAGCAGAGAGTACTGTGTCAGACTGGAGAGAATACACCACTTCCTGCAGGACATACAGCAGCTGATAAGTACTGGAAGACTGGAGATTTTTACATAAATATATAATCTTTACATAGATCTATATAACTTTCTGTAACCAATTGATTTGAAAGAAAAATATTTTTGCCGAAATTCCCCTTTAAGAGAGAATCCTAAGCCACACGACAGCTTTACACTTTAGTTAAATTGCAGGAATTGTCCAGAGTAGAGAACCCCTTTAGGAGTAACTACTTAGCGTTGGTTTCCGTGACTGAGGAGGCGGCGTTCCGTACCTCGCGCCCCACACAGCTGACGCTGGACAGATAAAACGTTGTGATTCGTGTGATCCCTGGTGGGCACGGATCCGCCCCCCTCCTCCTGGGCCGGCGAGAAAACGTTAAACATTTATCATCTCTCTTTGGCTCCATCTTCCAGGAGAAAAGCTGCTGCAGGGACGAGAAGAGGAAACAGACAGAATAAGACGTCTGCACGGCTCGGCTACATGTGACCAAGCTCTAAATCCATAAACATCAACAGATTGTCCATACAGACTGGAAACCATCAACAGGCAGGGTAGCTGCTGCTGATGCAACCCAGAAAAACTATGCCGGTGGTGTTGGGGTCAGTGACGGCGTCTCACCTGCTCCTGTATCTCCTGGTCCTGCAGCCACTGCCTCCCTTGGCCGGTGGTGTTGGGGTCAGTGACGGCGTCTCACCTGCTCCTGTATCTCCTGGTCCTGCAGCCGCTGCCTCCCTTGGCCGGTGGTGTTGGGGTCAGTGAAGGCGTCTCACCTGCTCCTGTATCCCCTGGCCCTGCAGCTGCTGCCTCCCTTGGCCGGTGGTGTTGGGGTCAGTGATGGCGTCTCACCTGCTCCTGTATCCCCTGGCCCTGCAGCTGCTGCCTCCCTTGGCCGGTGGTGTTGGGGTCAGTGATGGCGTCTCACCTGCTCCTGTATCTCCTGGTCCTGCAGCCGCTGCCTCCCTTGGCCGGTGGTGTTGGGGTCAGTGATGGCGTCTCACCAGCTCCTGTATCTCCTGTTATTCTGGTCCTGCAGCTGCTGCCTCCCTTGGCCGTAGGTGTTGGGGTCAGTGATGGCGTCTCACCTGCTCCTGTATCTCCTGGTCCTGCAGCTGCTGCCTCCCTTGGCCGGTGGTGTTGGGGTCAGTGATGGCGTCTCACCTGCTCCTGTATCTCCTGGTCCTGCAGCCGCTGCCTCCCTTGGCCGGTGGTGTTGGGGTCGGCGGAAGCGTCTCACCTGCTCCTGTATCTCCTGGTCCTGCAGCTGCTGCCTCCCTTGGCCGGTGGTGTTGGGGTCAGTGATGGCGTCTCACCTGCTCCTGTATCTCCTGGTCCTGCAGCCGCTGCCTCCCTTGGCCGGTGGTGTTGGGGTCAGTGATGGCGTCTCACCAGCTCCTGTATCTCCTGGTCCTGCAGCCGCTGCCTCCCTTGGCCGGTGGTGTTGGGGTCGGGGGAGGCGTCTCACCTGCTCCTGTATCTCCTGGTCCTGCAGCCGCTGCCTCCCTTGGCCGGTGGTGTTGGGGTCAGTGATGGCGTCTCACCAGCTCCTGTATCTCCTGTTATTCTGGTCCTGCAGCCGCTGCCTCCCTTGGCCGGTGGTGTTGGGGTCCGGGGAGGCATCACACCTTCTCCGGTTCCCCTGGCCCTGCAGCCGCTGCCTCCCTTGGCCGGTGGTGTTGGGGTCAGTGATGGCGTCTCACCTGCTCCTGTATCTCCTGGTCCTGCAGCCGCTGCCTCCCTTGGCTGGTGGTGTTGGGGTCCGGGGAAGCTCTCACCTGCTCCTGTATCTCCTGGTCCTGCAGCTGCTGCCTCCCTTGGCCGGTGGTGTTGGGGTCGGGGGAGGCGTCTCACCTTCTCCTGTATCTCCTGGTCCTGCAGCCGCTGCCTCCCTTGGCCGGTGGTGTTGGGGTCAGTGATGGCGTCTCACCTGCTCCTGTATCTCCTGGTCCTGCAGCTGCTGCCTCCCTTGGCCGGTGGTGTTGGGGTCAGTGATGGCGTCTCACCTGTTCCTGTATCTCCTGGTCCTGCAGCCGCTGCCTCCCTTGGCCGGTGGTGTTGGGGTCGGGGGAGGCTTCTCACCTGCTCCTGTATCTCCTGGTCCTGCAGCTGCTGCCTCCCTTGGCCGGTGGTGTTGGGGTCAGTGATGGCGTCTCACCTGCTCCTGTATCTCCTCTTCTTGCTGGCGCAGCTCCGTACAGACAGCTGGCACGTCTCCCTCGATGTTTTATTCGCCGCTTAGGATATCTTGGCAGATCTAGAGACAGATTCAAAATCCGTCATAAAAAAACACAACAAAGCGGCTCCCAGCTGAGCGATGCAGTGCGGCGGAGAGAACGCGCCTTTCTGTCGGCCTTTGGAGGTTGAGCTCTTGGGATAAGTTCAGATGTGAGAGCGTCTTTAAACTACCTGCAGCGGGACAGAGAAAGCATCAAAAGCCGAGCGCTCTGCAACATGAAGCGAGCGGGAAAGCCGCGCCGTCACACAAATCGCTCGGCATGAAAGGCCGAGGGCAGCGGGGAATTGTGCGCCACAGAGCAGAGACATCTGAGAGAACACGTCCCAGTCTGTGCCGCACCGCAGGGAGGGGGACATCGCCTCCCCCCCAATATACAACTCTCCTCTCCACCGCTCAGGACTCACCATCGAAAAATGTGATTACCTGTAAATTCTCGCAGCGACGGCGGCTCGTCTCTGGCGCGTGATGGATGATCCCGGCCACCGCGCGCCGTCATTAAATCTCAATTAAAATGATAAATGAATTGAGAGACTTTTCTCTCTGGTAATTATTCTGTCTGGATAGACAGTGAGTGATACGCGACTTGTCAGCGACCCCCCCCCCCCACGCTCCGTCTTCTTACACCTGCTTTACTTCCTGGAGAACACAAGCTGACAACCGATAAGACCGCACGTAAGATGTCCAGGAACAGTCTGAGGCCCCCGAGGCTGTCAATCACCATCAGTGCTCCGTCACCGCCTGGTGTCACTGGGAGCGCTGACATTGCATGAACACATCAGCGCTCTGCCACTGCCAGGTGTCACTGTGAGCATAGACACTGCATGAACACAACAGTGCTCCGCCATCACCGGGTGTCATTGTGAGCGCTGACACTGCACGCACACATCAGGGCTCCACCACCGCCGGGTGTCACTGTGGTGTCCCACCACAGGTGTTGCTGTGGTGTCCCACCACTTCGTAAAAGCCTGTACTTCAGAGTAAAAGGTAATGCAGTAGTACCAGAGTTTTGCCACAAGATGTCGTTATAATAAGTATGTATACCTAGTTATTGCACGGCTGTAGTACTCAAAGGGTTATTGTTTGTTTCTGTACCACATGGATCTGCATACCAATGAGAGTTCTTTCTTCTCTTCACCTATCATCTCTCTCTTTACTTCTACATACACTCTCCCACCCACTCACAGCACACCTTACATGTGCTGTAGGAAGGAAGTCACATGAGTAGAGGAAGTGTGAGGTCTTGCTTCCACTAGAGAGGACAAGTCAGAGATCATCCTAACCCACGCTGTGGACAAGGAGAGCCATTGCAGGACAGTATCCATAAGGTAGTAAAGAACTGATCCGGATAGAGCAAAGTTGCTAGAAGCCTATGAATTCTCTCTCGCAGCTGGGGCGTAAGCAGGGAACCCTCAGCATTCTGCTCATCCCAGATAACAAGGTCTGGGGCTTGTGTCACCCTCTAGGAAGGGTCACTCGACGCTGGTGGGCAATAAGTGGTGCAAAAACCAAAGATTAAAAACACGGGCACAAGTATTCTCTCTCTCTCTCTACTCTCAAGTATTCTACCTCCGAAGTTCCGGCAGAGCACAGTACTATTTAGGTAGTGACTCTCTCAACATCCTCCTCTCTGCTCTTCTGATCCTTTCTCCTACTTCTCAGCTCGCAGCTCAGTCAGCACGACTATATCACTCTTTCTACTCTCAGTGCAGATCTGAACACTAATGTGTTAAGTAACTTATCAAGTGTAAAGTATTGTATCAAGGCAAAGCTTTGATTCCTTGTCAAGCACCGACACAGCACGCACACTCTCCTTGGGTAATCTCCCCTTACTGTGGGTGGCAGTGCCAATAGTCCGGGTGGGTCACTACTCCACTCCGGACCACTGTGATAAGTACCCAAGGGACCCCGCAACAGCCCGGCAGGTCACTGACCACAGGGGAACAAGGTATAGTCAGCCCAATAAAATAAAAGCAGGTGTGCCCCCATATCCGTGTGCCCAACCGGCACTGGCGTCACAACAAATTACCATCGGGCAAGGCTTTATCTCGGCCAACCCCAACAGGACTGGCGTCACACCTAACCATCTGGCAAGTGACCGGCCGTACCCTCACACCAGGGGTCACCACATCACGTCAATCTGTGTGTACACGTCGCAGACAGGGGGCAACACTTGTTTAAGTGCAGATTTTCTGAAAATGATGGAAAATTTTAAAATTTTTGCTATGATTTTGGAAAACTGCTGGAAATGTTTAAAACATCTTTAAAAAACTGTGGGATTAGGTACCTGTGAGCACAGCCTAATGCTACAAGTGAATATGGCCTAATCCCACGTGTAAGCACAGCCTGATCCCACATGTGAGCACAGCCTGATCCCACATGTGAGCACAGCCTGATCCCACATGTAAGCACAGCCTGATCCCACATGTAAGCACAGCCTGATCCCATAAGTGAGCACAGCCTGATCCCACATGTAAGCACAGCCTGATCCCACATGTGAGCACAGCCTGATCCCATAAGTGAGCACAGCCTGATCCCATAAGTGAGCACAGCCTGATCCCATAAGTGAGCACAGCCTGATCCCATAAGTGAGCACAGCCTGATCCCATAAGTGAGCACAGCCTGATCCCACATGTGAGCACAGCCTGATCCCATAAGTGAGCACAGCCTGATCCCATATGTAAGCACAGCCTGATCCCATAAGTGAGTACAGCCTGATCCCACAAGTGAGCACAGCCTGATCCCACATGTGAGCACAGCCTGATCCCATAAGTGAGCACAGCCTGATCCCACATGTGAGCACAGCCTGATCCCACATGTGAGCACAGCCTGATCCCATAAGTGAGCACAGCCTGATCCCATAAGTGAGCACAGCCTGATCCCACGTGTAAGCACAGCCTGATCCCACATGTGAGCACAGCCTGATCCCACATGTGAGCACAGCCTGATCCCACATGTGAGCACAGCCTGATCCCATAAGTGAGCACAGCCTGATCCCACGTGTAAGCACAGCCTGATCCCACATGTAAGCACAGCCTGATCCCACATGTGAGCACAGCCTGATCCCACATGTGAGCACAGCCTGATCCCACATGTGAGCGGCCGGTCACTTGCTAGATGGAAGTGTGACACCACTCCTTGTAATGGATGGCCGAGATACAGCCGGACCCTAAGGGTTTTGTCATGTGACGCCAGTGCCTGTGGGCACACAGATGTGACGGCACGCCTGCTTTTAGAGTGTAAGGGCGGTTGTACCCTTCTCCCCTGTGGTCGGTGTCCGGTTGGGGTGCTGACGGGTTCCTTGGAATTATGTAGTCACAGATGGCCAGAGCGGTGTAATGACCCTTCCGGATAGTGGTGGGACCCGCCACCCACAGATAGGGGAGATGTCCCAAGGTTGCGGTGTATCTGCTGTGCAGGAGGTGGCGAATAATCACAGACTCCATGGATAACGTTGACTTAGTTTACTATTAGTAAATGTGCAACAGGTAATACACAAGTACTTGGATATATATATATATATATATATATATATATATATACTTGACAAAGTTCAAATAAATACACGAACATAGAACCGTGAGATCTGTGTGATAAGTGCTGAGTAGGATGAAGTAGAGTTGATAAGGTTGTACTGAGATGGCGTAGTAGAGAGGAGGCTGCCGTGAGAGTCTCCACCCAAGTAGTAATGTGCTCCGCTGGGATGTTGGAGTGTAGAGAAGAATACTTGTAGAAAAATAATAAGAAGAACACCTGTGCCTGCGTATTGACTTTTCTTTAGTCTTCACACCACCTGATGTCTACTAGCGTTGGCTGAACTGTACTAATGGGTGACACAGGTCCCAGACCTTGTTACCTGGCATGAGGATTTCCTGGCTGACAGTCGCGCTGCGAGATGGAGTTCATAGACTTTTACAGTAACTTTGCTCCACCCTGATCCTAGCTCTTTGGCTCATTAGTGGATACTGTCCTGCACTGTGGTTGCTCCTAGTCCTTGGCGTGGGTTGAGATGATCTGTTGGCTGGTCCTCTCCTGAAGGGTCTAACACTGCATCATGCAGGATATAGGCACTAAGGGAGAAGTTGGTGGCAGAGCTCTGTCCTGCGTCCTACCCATGCGGGCTGCTGGCTAAGACTACTCCTCTTCTTTAGAGGGGACCTGGCAGAGGGCCAGGGCCCAGGTAAGACCACTGTGGAGAGCTATCTGGTCTGTGTCTTTTCTCCACAGAATCTCCTCCTTCACCCAAGTGACTAACTTCCTATTCAGCGTGTAAGGTGCGCTGTGGCTGGGTGGAAAGAGTGCAACAGGAGAGCAGAAAGAGAAGAGGTGATAGGACAGAAGAAAGTAAAGATCCTACTGGTTCACAGACTCTGGTACACACAAAAAGACCACAAAAAGTACAGACTTTTGCAAAGGGTGTGAACAACAGTAACAGCCCTAGTGGGACACCACATATTGGCTTCACTACAGCTAAACTGCAATACTGGACACAACCTATGGACAGGTGTGGCGCTGTCTCTGGAAGGAGGCAGCCAGGTGTTTTTTCTGTTCTTGGGAGACGACAACACATCTTTGATTATCCTTATTTTCCCCGGATTTGAATGAATCCGGTTTGTTAATAATTTAGCGGTAAATTTTCCGTCCGCGCTCAGAACGAGAAGCGCCTTCCCTCCTCAGGACGCCGTAGCGTGCGAGCAGCAGAGACTTTATCCTTATGAAATATTCACAGCAGAATCTTGTCTCATGTTCAGGGCAGCGCCAGGCACGTGCCCAAGACTGCCCAGCGCCAGATGGAGACCAGTGCCGCACCTGGGCCCCACAACACCAAACCGCTCACCTGCCGGGGGCCCATCAAATATACATCACACCGGGGCCGCCCATCTGTCACCAGCCCTGACCTGCCCTAAAGCTGCCTACAACTATAGCTAAGACCTCATCATGTCTCCTGCAGATCATCGCATCACTGAATAACATCACTCTGTCCCCTCTATATGCTGACTCATACATAGTGATGCACCCCCTGACCTCTCTACAGATCTGCAAAACATTGCTCTGTCCGCTCTACCTCCTGTATTACAGTGATATCTCCTGCAGATTATTACACCCCTGACCTCTCTACAGATCTGCAAAACATTGCTCTGTCCGCTCTACCTCCTGTATTACAGTGATATCTCCTGCAGATTATTACACCCCTGACCTCTCTACAGATCTGCAAAACATTGCTCTGTCCGCTCTACCTCCTGTATTACATAGTGATATCTCCTGCAGATTATTACACCCCTGACCTCTCTACAGATCTGCAAAACATTGCTCTGTCCTCTCTACCTCCTGTATTACATAGTGATATCTCCTGCAGATTATTACACCCTGACCTCTCTACAGATCTGCAAAACATCGCTCTGACCTCTCTACCTCCTGTAATACATAGTGATATCTCCTGCAGATTATTACACCCCTGACCTCTCTACAGATCTGCAAAACATTGCTCTGTCCTCTCTACCTCCTGTATTACATAGTGATATCTCCTGCAGATTATTACACCCCTGACCTCTCTACAGATCTGCAAAGCATCGCTCTGTCCTCTTTACCTCCTGTAATACATAGTGATATCTCCTGCAGATTATTACACCCCTGACCTCTCTACAGATCTGCAAAACATTGCTCTGTCCTCTCTACCTCCTGTATTACATAGTGATATCTCCTGCAGATTATTACACCCCTGACCTCTCTACAGATCTGCAAAACATCGCTCTGTCCTCTTTACCTCCTGTAATACATAGTGATATCTCCTGCAGATTATTACACCCCTTACCTCTCTACAGATCTGCAAAACATCGCTCTGTCCTCTTTACCTCCTGTAATACATAGTGATATCTCCTGCAGATTATTACACCCTGACCTCTCTACAGATCTGCAAAACATCGCTCTGACCTCTCTACCTCCTGTAATACATAGTGATATCTCCTGCAGATTATTACACCCCTGACCTCTCTGCACATCTATAAAACTTTGACATTTCTTAATTAAAGTGACAGACACACATTCTCCCATATCTCTATATCCAATGTAACCTCCCCTGAGCTCCTGCTGCTCTAGGCCAGAACCTCCTACATCCAGCAGGTGTCACTGTTGCCTCAATGTCTCTGGCAGGACGAGCTACAGACTGTGATGTCATACAAAGGGTAAAAGAGCAACAAAGAAACAAAACTACATAAACTATCACTATAAATATATAGTAAGTATATTCCTGTATATAGGGGGCAGTATTATAGTATATATATATATATATATATATATATATATATATATATATATATATATATATTCCTGTATATAGGGGGCAGTATTATAGTAGTTATATTCCTGTATACAGGAGCAGTATTATAGTAGTTATATTCCTGTATACAGGAGCAGTATTATAGTAGTATATTCCTGTATATAGGGAGCAGTATTATAGTAATTATATTCCTATATATAGGAGCAGTATTATAGTAGTATATTCCTGTATATAGGAGCAGTATTATAGTAGTTATATCCCTGTATATAGGGGGCAGTATTATAGTAGTATATTCCTGTATATAGGGGGCAGTATTATAGTAGTTATATTCCTGTATATAGGAGCAGTATTATAGTAGTTATATCTCTGTATATAGGAGCAGTATTATAGTAGTTATATTCCTGTATATAGGAGCAGTATTATAGTAGTTATATTCCTGTATATAGGGGGCAGTATTATAGCAGTTATATTCCTGTATATAGGAGCAATATTATAGTAATATATCCCTGTATATAGGAGCAGTATTATAGTAGTTATATCCCTGTATATAGGGGGCAGTATTATAGTGATTATATTCCTATATATAGGAGCAGTATTATAGTAGTATATTCCTGTATATAGGGGGCAGTATTATAGTAGTTATATTCCTGTATATAGGAGCAGTATTATAGTAGTTATATCCCTGTATATAGGAGCAGTATTATAGTAGTTATATTCCTGTATATAGGAGCAGTATTATAGTAGTTATACCCCTGTATATAGTAGCAGTATTATAGTAGTTATATTCCTGTATATAGGATCAGTATTATAGTAGTTATATCCCTGTATATAGGGGGCAGTATTATAGTAGTTATATTCCTGTATATAGGATCAGTATTATAGTAGTGATATTCCTGTATATAGGAGCAGTATTATAGTAGTTATATTCTTGTATATAGGAGCAGTATTATAGTAGTTATATTCCTGTATATAGGATCAGTATTATAGTAGTTATATTCCTGTATATAGGGGCAGTATTATAGTAGTTATATTCCTGTATATAGGAGCAGTATTATAGTAGTTATATTCCTGTATATAGTAGCAGTATTATAGTAGTTATATTCCTGTATATAGGAGCAGTATTATAGTAGTTATATTCCTGTATATAGGAGCAGTATTATAGTAGTTATATTCCTGTATATAGGAGCAGTATTATAGTAGTTATATTCCTGTATATAGGGGGCAGTATTATAGCAGTTATATTCCTGTATATAGGAGCAATATTATCAGGGCCGGCCTTAGGGTAAATGGCGCCCTGTGCAAAACCTTTTTTCGGCGCCCCCCCCCCCTCTGTAGGAGCAGTGCAGACTAGGAAAGCTGCGTGACTACCTCTGTAGGAGCAGTGCAGACTAGGAAAGCTGAGTGACTACCCCTGTAGGAGCAGTGCAGACTAGGAAATCTGGGTGACTACCTCTGTAAGAGCAGAGAAGACTAGGAAAGCTGGGTGACATCCCCTGTAAGAGCAGTGCAGACTAGGAAAGCTGGGTGACTACCTCTGTAGGAGCAGTGCAGACTAGGAAAGCTGGGTGACAACCCCTGTAAGAGCAGTGCAGACTAGGAAAGCTGAGTGACTACCTCTGTAGGAGCAGTGCAGACTAGGAAAGCTGGGTGACAACCCCTGTAGGAGCAGTGCAGACAAGGAAAGCTGAGTGACTACCTCTGTAGGAGCAGTGCAGACTAGGAAAGCTGAGTGACTACCTCTGTAGGAGCAGTGCAGACTAGGAAAGCTGGGTGACTACCTCTGTAGGAGCAGTGCAGACTAGGAAAGCTGGGTGACTACCTCTGTAAGAGCAGTGCAGACTAGGAAAGCTGAGTGACTACCTCTGTAGGAGCAGTGCAGACTAGGAAAGCTGGGTGACTACCTCTGTAGGAGCAGTGCAGACTAGGAAAGCTGGGTGACTACCTCTGTAGGAGCAGTGCAGACTAGGAAAGCTGAGTGACTACCTCTGTAGAAGCAGTATATAGTAGGAAAGCTGAGTGACTACCTCTGTAGGAGCAGTGCAGACTAGGAAAGCTGGGTGACTACCTCTGTAGGAGCAGTGCAGACTAGGAAAGCTGGGTGACTACCTCTGTAGGAGCAGTGCAGACTAGGAAAGCTGGGTGACTACCTCTGTAGGAGCAGTGCAGACTAGGAAAGCTGGGTGACTACCTCTGTAGGAGCAGTGCAGTGCAGCTGGTACAGCGGTTTCATTTAATATATCAGCTCATTTATCCCAGTGTGTGTGTGTATATATATATATATATATATATATATATAATATAAAGAGAGAGAGAGCAAGAGAGAGAGAGAGAAACGCTCATCTCAACAAAGCTAAGTGCTTCGCTTGCTCAGCACTCTGCTCATCAAGCTGTTTGCCTGTCAGCGCTGCTCTGCTCCCTGCCACCCCTCCCAGGAAAAGTTGGATCCAATCCTGGGAAAATTCTCTTAGTTTTTCAGGATTGGATCCAGCTTTTCCCTGGCACCCAGGGTAAAGCAACGGGGAGTGGAGCAGCGCTGAATTGGCTTGATGAACAGAGCGCTGCGCCAGCGATTCGCTCATCTCTAATAAATATATACACACAGTATATACACATACATACAGTATATACATGATGTGTGTAGAGGCCAGGCTTGTATATAAGGCCCCAGGCCTCCCCATACCCCTGTTGCTGGGCCTCTCCCCTCCATCCAGCCAGGCACAGCTCTGCCTCCTCTATGAGAGGAAGCTCACATCACACACATCATGGCCGCCCTCCATCCCAGTGATGTCCACACACACATCATACATAACACTGTCCCCAGCATCCTCCTCAGGGGGTAAGGGGAGCACTGCTGCGTCACATTCAGGAGGCTGGGAAAGCTGGGTGACAGGTAATGATCAGCCAATATCCTCCTATATACACTCTGCCTGGTTGTTAAGTAAGAAAGGAACAACAGAATGGCCGTACAGAACACTAGGAAAGCTGGGTGACCGGCAGGAGTGGTCAGCAGACCCAAGAGAAAACATAGTATAGTAATTACTAGATGGATTTCATATTTCCTACTCATATCTCAGCATTCCTGCAGCAGCCTGTATCTCAGCTTCCTCATTCCTGCAGCAGCCTGTATCTCAGCTTCCTCATTCCTGCAGCAGCCTGTATCTCAGCTTCCTCATGCCTGCAGCAGCCTGTATCTCAGCTTCCTCATGCCTGCAGCAGCCTGTATCTCAGCCTCCTCATTCCTGCAGCAGCCTGTATCTCAGCTTCCTCAGGCCTGCAGTAGCCTGTATCTCAGCTTCCTCAGGCCTGCAGCAGCCTGTATCTCAGCTTCCTCAGGCCTGCAGCAGCCTGCAGCAGCCTGTATCTCAGCTTCCTCATGCCTGCAGCAGCCTGTATCTCAGCTTCCTCAGGCCTGCAGCAGCCTGTATCTCAGCCTCCTCAGGCCTGCAGCAGCCTGTATCTCAGCATTCCTGCAGCAGCCTGTATCTCAGCTTCCTCATGCCTGCAGCAGCCTGTATCTCAGCTTCCTCATGCCTGCAGCAGCCTGTATTTTAGCCTCCTCATTCCTGCAGCAGCCTGTATCTCAGCTTCCTCAGGCCTGCAGCAGCCTGTATCTCAGCTTCCTCATGCCTGCAGCAGCCTGTATCTCAGCTTCCTCATGCCTGCAGCAGCCTGTATCTCAGCTTCCTCAGGCCTGCAGCAGCCTGTATCTCAGCCTCCTCAGGCCTGCAGCAGCCTGTATCTCAGCATTCCTGCAGCAGCCTGTATCTCAGCTTCCTCATGCCTGCAGCAGCCTGTATCTCAGCTTCCTCATGCCTGCAGCAGCCTGTATTTTAGCCTCCTCATTCCTGCAGCAGCCTGTATCTCCGCTTCCTCAGGCCTGCAGCAGCCTGTATCTCAGCTTCCTCAGGCCTGCAGCAGCCTGTATCTCAGCTTCCTCAGGCCTGCAGCAGCCTGTATCTCAGCTTCCTCAGGCCTGCAGCAGCCTGTATCTCAGCTTCCTCATGCCTGCAGCAGCCTGTATCTCAGCTTCCTCAGGCCTGCAGCAGCCTGTATCTCAGCTTCCTCATGCCTGCAGCAGCCTGTATCTCAGCTTCCTCAGGCCTGCAGCAGCCTGTATCTCAGCTTCCTCAGGCCTGCAGCAGCCTGTATCTCAGCCTCCTCATTCCTGCAGCAGCCTGTATCTCAGCTTCCTCATGCCTGCAGCAGCCTGTATCTCAGCTTCCTCATGCCTGCAGCAGCCTGTATCTCAGCTTCCTCATGTCTGCAGCAGCCTGTATCTCAGCTTCCTCATGCCTGCAGCAGCCTGTATCTCAGCTTCCTCAGGCATGCAGCAGCCTGTATCTCAGCATTCCTGCAGCAGCCTGTATCTCAGCTTCCTCAGGCATGCAGCAGCCTGTATCTCAGCTTCCTCATGTCTGCAGCAGCCTGTATCTCAGCTTCCTCATGCCTGCAGCAGCCTGTATCTCAGCTTCCTCAGGCATGCAGCAGCCTGTATCTCAGCATTCCTGCAGCAGCCTGTATCTCAGCTTCCTCAGGCATGCAGCAGCCTGTATCTCAGCATTCCTGCAGCAGCCTGTATCTCAGCTTCCTCAGGCCTGCAGCAGCCTGTATCTCAGCTTCCTCAGGCCTGCAGCCCTACCAGGGTGAGCTCCATCTCCTCCCTCCAGAACATGACTGTAGCGCCCCCTGCTGGCCCGAGGCTTCTCCCCCACTGCGGATGGTGTACCTGGTGCTGAGCTGTGCAGTGCTGGGCACAGTGGTCCGTTGTTAGGAGCCCAGGCTGTGTGTATGGAGCGCTGATCCCCTCCTCCTGCCTCCTCACAGGAGGATGAGAGAGACATGGTGCCGCCCCCGGCCTGCCACACACTGCCCCCCTGTGGTGGAGGACACTCACTGCAGCTTCTGACACAGAGACCCGAGGCTGGGAGCTGTGCAGTGCAGCTCTCTGCCGGAGCGCCCCCTGCTGGCCGGGAGTGAGGCGCCCTGTGCAAGCGCACAGGTCGCACACCCCAAAGGCCGGCCCTGAATATTATAGTAATATATCCCTGTATATAGGAGCAGTATTATAGTAGTTATATCCCTGTATATAGGGGGCAGTATTATAGTAGTTATATCCCTGTATATAGGAGCAGTATTATAGTAGTTATATTCCTGTATATAGGAGCAGTATTATAGTAGTATAGTAGTATATTCCTGTATACAGGAGCAGTATTATAGTAGTTATATTCCTGTATATAGGGGGCAGTATTATAGTAGTTATATCCCTGTATATAGGGAGCAGTATTATAGTAGTTATATTCCTGTATATAGGGGGCAGTATTATAGTAGTTATATTCCTGTATATAGTGAGCAGTATTATAGTAGTTATATTCCTGTATATAGGAGCAGTATTATAGTAGTTACATTCCTGTGTATAGGGGGCAGTATTATAGTAGTTATATTCCTGTATATAGGAGCAGTATTATAGTAGTTATATCCCTGTATATAGGAGCAGTATTATAGTAGTTATGGTTCAGGGAAGAAAAAGAGTGCTGCACCTCACACCTATGGCTGATACTAGTGCCTCTCGGCTGCATAAAAAACATCAGAATTCTGTAAGTGAATTGATCAAGCCATACTGCCCCATGTACCTCGTGCAGGTATCTGATACACATGGGTCCCTACACTAAGTCCACACTGTGCCGGTCAGTGACCACCACCCCCACAGGCCTGGACAGTCAGGGAAGGGAGGCCATGGAACGGCCCTGCAACCCCTATGCCACAGGACCAAACCCAAAAACACCACACCAAAACCCAGCCAGCACCACCGGCGGAGGAAGCTGCCCCCAAACAGCACAAGTCTGGATAAGGTATTGCACTCACCATAGCTATCAAAGATAGAATGGGACAGACAGGAGGGATTAAAACCATGAGCACTCAGGTGTCTATAGTATTTATATTCCTGTATATAGGAGGCAGTATTATAGTAGTTATATCCCTGTATATAGGAGCAGTATTATAGTAGTTATATCCCTGTATATAGGAGCAGTATTATAGTAGTTATATCCCTGTATATAGGAGCAGTATTATAGTAGTTATATCCCTGTATATAGGGATTAGTATTATAGTAGTTATATTCCTGTATATAGGAGCAGTATTATAGTAGTTATATTCCTGTATATAGGAACAGTATTATAGTAGTTATATTCCTGTATATAGGAGCAGTATTATAGTAGTTATATCCCTGTATATAGGAGCAGTATTATAGTAGTTATATTCTTATATATAGGAACAGTATTATAGTAGTTATATTCCTGTATATAGGGGGGCGGTATTATAGTAGTTATATTCCTGTATATAGGAGCAGTATTATAGTAGTTATATTCCTGTATATAGGAGCAGTATTATAGTAGTTATATTCCTGTATATAGGGGGGCGGTATTATAGTAGTTATATTCCTGTATATAGGAGCAGTATTATAGTAGTTATATTCCTGTATATAGGAACAGTATTATAGTAGTTATATTCCTGTATATAGGGAGCAGTATTATAGTAGTTATATTCCTGTATATAGGGGGCAGTTTTATAGTAGTTATATTCCTGTATATAGGAGCAGTATTATAGTAGTTATATCCCTGTATATAGGGAGCAGTATTATAGTAGTTATATCCCTGTATATAGGAGCAGTATTATAGTAGTTATATCCCTGTATATAGGAGCAGTATTATAATAGTTCATTTATTGTACTTTATATAATAGAAAGGTTCCTTATAGTAGGTGCTAGTTGTGTCTTCTCCGCGTGGATGATGATGTTCCTCTTGTATATACTGTGCGGTGTCATCCTGGCTGTAATCCGTAGTGTTTGGCTTCTCCGCCCCCCCTCCCCCCTCCGTCTACTCAGTGAATAGCATCTTAATTATGAAGAAGCTTTTTCAGGCGGCTATTGAGGAAGAAATGTATTCTGACAGTGTTTTCTAATGATTTCGATGGAGCCGTTTCATTAGTGAAGTCTTGTTAACTCAGCCTCCAATCCTCAAATGTTTTTGCTTCATTTTCTGTACTTTTTCCTCTGGAAATATTACCATGTGTTTGTCGCTCATCAAAGTAAATACTCAGAGGGATGAAGAGTTTGGGTTTCTCAGTCGTCTGGTGATGGAGGATTCTGCAGTCCCTCTAGTGGGCAGTATGAGAACTGCAGCTTGAAATTTAATTTAAAATATTTTTTTCCCAACTTGTTTTCTTTTGTGTCTTTTAAATACAATAAGCCCCGCCCACATGAGTCACAGCTCTAGTTTGTAACAATGTATCACCTGGAATGTTTAGCTTATAGATTAGATACAGTTGTAGCCAAATCCCAGCTGGAAAGGTTGTATCTGGATCCTAATAACTATGGGCATCTTTATCCATCTGTGAGAGGGGGGGGGGGGGTATTTTTTGTTTCTTTTTTATCCATCTGTGAGACACAATCTACAGCGGCCGCAGCCTGGACCAGATACCATTCACTGTAGCCTTATTGTTATATTAAAAATGGTGGGTGACACAAGGCCACACCCCTCCCTACAAGCCACACCCACTTGTAAATGGTGAAAATGAGGCAACCACATCTATTTGTGACAATGGTGCCCGGGTACAGAGCTTTATATTGTGTGGTGCCCAGGGATAGAGCTTTATATTGTGCGGTGCCCAGGGATAGAGCTTTATACTGTGTGGTGCCCAGGGATAGAGCTTTATATTGTGCGGTGCCCAGGGATAGAGCTTTATATTGTGTGGTGCCCAGGTGTAGAGCTTTATACTGTGTGGTGCCCGGGTACAGAGCTTTATATTGTGTGGTGCCCAGGTGTAGAGCTTTATATTGTGTGGTGCCCAGGGATAGAGCTTTATATTGTGTGGTGCCCGGGGATATCGCTTTATATTGTGTGGTGCCCGGGCACAGAGCTTTATATTGTGCGGTGCCCGGGGATAGAGCTTTATATTGTGTGGTGCCCAGGTGTAGAGCTTTATATTGTGTGGTGCCCGGAGATAGAGCTTTATATTGTGTGGTGCCCGGGCACAGAGCTTTATACTGTGTGGTGCCTGGGCACAAAGCTTTATACTGTGTGGTGCCCAGGTATAGAGCTTTATATTGTGTGGTGCCCGGGCACAGAGCTTTATACTGTGTGGTGCCCAGGGATAGAGCTTTATATTGTGCAGTGCCCGGGGATAGAGCTTTATATTGTGTGGTGCCCGGGCACAGAGCTTTATATTGTGTGGTGCCCAGGTATAGAGCTTTATATTGTGTGGTGCCTGGGCACAGAGCTTTATATTGTGTGGTGCCCGGGGATAGAGCTTTATATTGTGTGGTGCCTGGGTACAGAGCTTTATACTGTGTGGTGCCCGGGTACAGAGCTTTATATTGTGTGGTGCCCGGGGATTGAGCTTTATATTGTGTGGTGCCCGGGCACAGAGCTTTATACTGTGTGGTGCCCAGGGATAGAGCTTTATATTGTGTGGTGCCCGGAGATAGAGCTTTATATTGTGTGGTGCCCGGGGATAGAGCTTTATATTGTGTGGTGCGCGGGCACAAAGCTTTATACTGTGTGGTGCCCAGGTGTAGAGCTTTATATTGTGTGGTGCCCGGGCACAGAGCTTTATATTGTGTGGTGCCCAGGTATAGAGCTTTATATTGTGTGGTGCCCGGGCACAGAGCTTTATATTGTGTGGTGCCCAGGTATAGAGCTTTATATTGTGTGGTGCCCGGGGATAGAGCTTTATATTGTGTGGTGCCCAGGTATAGAGCTTTATATTGTGTGGTGCCCGGGTACAGAGCTTTATATTGTGTGGTGCCTGGGTACAGAGCTTTATACTGTGTGGTGCCCAGGTATAGAGCTTTATATTGTGTGGTGCCCGGGGATAGAGCTTTATATTGTGCGGTGCCTGGGCACAGAGCTTTATATTGTGCGGTGCCCGGGCACAGAGCTTTATACTGTGTGGTACCCGGGTACAGAGCTTTATACTGTGTGGTGCCCGGGGATAGAGCTTTATATTGTGTGGTGCCCAGGTATAGAGCTTCATACTGTGTGGTGCCCGGGCGCAGAGCTTTATACTGTGTGGTGCCCGGGCACAGAACTTTATACTGTGTGGTGCCCGGGCACAGAGCTTTATATTGTGTGGTGCCCGGGCACAGCGCTTTATACTGTGTGGTGCCCAGGGATAGAGCTTTATACTGTGTGGTGCCCAGGTATAGAGCTTTATATTGTGTGGTGCCCAGGCACAGAGCTTTATATTGTGTGGTGCCCGGAGATAGAGCTTTATATTGTGTGGTGCCCGGGCACAGAGCTTTATACTGTGTGGTGTCAGGGCACAGAGCTTTATATTGTGTGGTGCCCAGGTATAGAGCCTTATATTGTGTGGTGCCCAGGCACAGAGCTTTATATTGTGTGGTGCCCAGGTATAGAGCCTTATATTGTGTGGTGCCCAGGCACAGAGCTTTATATTGTGTGGTGCCCAGGGATAGAGCTTTATATTGTGTGGTGCCCGGGGATAGAGCTTTATATTGTGTGGTGCCCGGGGATAGAGCTTTATATTGTGTGGTGCCCGGGCACAGAGCTTTATATTGTGTGGTGCCCAGGTATAGAGCTTTTTATTGTGCGGTGCCCGGGGATAGAGCTTTATATTGTGTGGTGCCCAGGTATAGAGCTTTAAATTGTGTGGTGCCCGGGCACAGAGCTTTATATTGTGTGGTGCCCGGGGATAGAGCTTTATATTGTGTGTTGCCCGGGCACAGAGCTTTATATTGTGTGGTGCCCAGGTATAGAGCTTTATATTGTCTGGTGCCCGGGTACAGAGCTTTATATTGTGTGGTGCCCGGGCACAGAGCTTTATATTGTGTGGTGCCCGGGTACAGAGCTTTATATTGTGTGGTGCCCAGGTATAGAGCTTTATATTGTGTGGTGCCCGGGTACAGAGCTTTATATTGTGTGGTGCCCGGGCACAGAGCTTTATATTGTGTGGTGCCTGGGCGCAGAGCTTTATATTGTGTGGTGCCCGGGTACAGAGCTTTATATTGTGTGGTGCCCGGGGATAGAGCTTTATATTGTGTGGTGCCCGGGCACAGAGCTTTATATTGTGTGGTGCCCAGGTATAGAGCTTTATATTGTGTGGTGCCCAGGCACAGAGCTTTATATTGTGTGGTGCCCGGGCACAGAGCTTTATATTGTGTGGTGCCCAGGTATAGAGCTTTATATTGTGTGGTGCCCGGGTACAGAGCTTTATATTGTGTGGTGCCCGGGTACAGAGCTTTATACTGTGTGGTGCCCGGGCACAGAGCTTTATATTGTGTGGTGCCCAGGGATAGAGCTTTATACTGTGTGGTGCCCGGGTACAGAGCTTTATATTGTGTGGTGCCCGGGCACAGAGCTTTATACTGTGTGGTGCCCGGGTACAGAGCTTTATATTGTGTGGTGCCCGGGCACAGAGCTTTATATTGTGTGGTGCCCAGGGATAGAGCTTTATATTGTGTGGTGCCCGGGCACAGAGCTTTATATTGTGTGGTGCCCAGGGATAGAGCTTTATATTGTGTGGTGCCCGGGCACAGAGCTTTATATTGTGTGGTGCCTGGGGATAAAGCTTTGCGCCAGCCCTTACATGAGTGATGAAGAAGGCAGAAGAGAGGGAAACCCCTCGGCCCCAGGGCCCCTGGCAGTCAGCACCCTGTATATATGTATACCCCTGTATACACCCCTCCCCCTCCCGCCTCTGATTTCTCAGCCAACAAGAAAAAACGACAACACAGAAGAAAACGCTGAAAAAAGACCCAAAAATAACCCCGGCTGTAAATGAGGCTTTTATCCCGGCTGATGCTCGGAGCAGATGGAAATTTCATTGTGTGTCACTTTGTGATAAGATAATGGGGGACGTTTCAAGACGATTACAGTAAAATTGCTCGGTTTGATGATCCGCGGAGAAGTCGGCGGCGCCGGAGACGCTGGAGATGGCGCTGGTGGAATCTGAGCTAAAATTGAGGTGAAGCGAGGCCAAAAGCGAAGCCCCTGCTGGAGGATCCAGGGCGGCTGCTTCTCCCACACGGACACCGATTCTCTGTTTATAGAATACCCATTATCAGCACCGCCATCACGCCAATCCAACGGCTGACCATGGCGCAAAGGGACCGCGCCCACAAGGGTTCCATCTACATCAATAGTTTACAGATTATCACATAATTAGCGACATTTAGAGTTGTGTCTAAACATGAAATACAGAACATGTGCTCCAGAGCTGCACTCACTATTCTGCTGTTACATCATGTCTTATCCTCCAGAGCTGCACTCACTATCCTGCTATTACATCCTGTCTTATCCTCCAGAGCTGCACTCACTATTCTGCTGTTACACCATGTCTCATCCTCCAGAGCTGCATTCACTATTCTGCTCTTACATCATGTCTCATCCTCCAGAGCTGCACTCACTATTCTGCTTTTACATCATGTCTTATCCTCCAGAGCTGCACTCACTATCCTGCTATTACATCCTGTCTTATCCTCCAGAGCTGCACTCACTATTCTGCTGTTACACCATGTCTCATCCTCCAGAGCTGCATTCACTATTCTGCTCTTACATCATGTCTCATCCTCCAGAGCTGCACTCACTATTCTGCTGTTACACCATGTCTTATCCTCCAGAGCTGCACTCACTATTCTGCTGTTACATCATGTCTCATCCTCCAGAGCTGCATTCACTATTCTGCTCTTACATCATATCTCATCCTCCAGAGCTGCATTCACTATTCTGCTCTTACATCATGTCTCATCCTCCAGAGCTGCATTCACTATTCTGCTCTTACATCATGTCTTCTCCTTTAGTTGCAGTGTCCCAGACCCCATATTTATGCTGCTGTAGTGTACTGTGATAAAGGGCACCAACAAGTACAAGTATCTTCTTCTCCTCCTCTACTCTTCACTATACTATCCTAGCAGAGTACACGGCTACATTGGACAGGGCCCTCAAGACGCTCCTCTACTCCACTATCCGCTCATCTACCAACTACTTCTACTACCTCTCACCTGCAGCTGCATTTGCTAAAGTGTTACTGTATAGCACTGAAGGCCTTAAATAAACAAACGTTATCCTGGTTAAGCTATCGGACTCGGGTCCGTTCTTGCTGCACCTGCACCTATACACCAGGCTTACACTTGGGTTATCTGAAAAGTGACCTGTAGGTGCTCGATGCACTGTGCTCAGTGTTTGGTGTAGGTGCTCTGTGTGTACGGTACTTGGTGTTTGGTGTAGGTGCTTGATGTACGGTACTCTGTGTAGGTGCTTAGTGTACAGTACATGGTGTTTGGTGTAGGTGCTCGGTCCACTGTACTTGGTGTTTGGTGTACGGTACTTGGTGTTTAGTGTAGGAGCTTGATGTACGGTACTCGGTGTTTGGTGTAGTTGCTCGGTGCATGGTGTAGGTGCTCAGTGTGCGGTATTCTGTGTAGGTGCTCGGTGTACGGTACTCGGTGTTTGGTGTAGGTGCTTGGTACTCAGTGTTTGGTGTAGGTGCTCAGTGTACGGTGTTTGGTGTAGGTGCTCGTTACTCGGTGTTTGGTGTAGGTGCTTGGTACTCGGTGTTTGGTGTAGGTGCTCAGTGTTTTGTGTAGGTGCTTGATGTACGGTACTCGGTGTTTGGTGTAGTTGCTCGGTGCTTGGTGTAGGTGCTTAGTGTGCGGTATTCTGTGTAGGTGCTCGGTGTATGGTACTCGGTGTAGGTGCTTGGTACTCAGTGTTTGGTGTAGGTGCTCGGTGTACGGTGTTTGGTATAGATGCCTGTTGTGCGGTATTCGGTATAGGTGCCCGTTGTGCGGTGTAGGTGCCTGTTGTGCGGTATTCTGTATAGGTGCTCATTGTGCGGTATTCGGTATAGGTGCTCGGTGTTTGATGTAGGTGCCTGTTGTGCGATATTCGGTATAGGTGCCCGTTGTGCGGTGTAGGTGCCTGTTGTGCGGTATTCTGTATAGGTGCTCATTGTGCGGTATTCGGTATAGGTGCTCGGTGTTTGATGTAGGTGCCTGTTGTGCGATATTCGGTATAGGTGCTCGTTGTGCGGTATTCGGTATAGGTGCTCGGTGTTTGGTGTAGGTGCTCGTTGTGCGGTATTCGGTATAGGTGCGCGTTGTGCGGTATTCGGTATAGGTGCTCTTTGTGCGGTATTCGGTATAGGTGCTCTTTGTGCGGTGTAGGTGCTCTGTGTACGGTGTTTGGTGTAGGTGCTCAGTATACAGTGTTTGGTGTAGGTGCTCGTTGTGCGGTATTCGGTATAGGTGCTTATTGTGCGGTATTCGGTATAGGTGCTCGGTGTTTGGTGTAGGTGCTCGTTGTGAGGTATTCTGTATAGGTGCTCGGTGTTTGGTGTAGGTGCTCGTTGTGCGGTATTCGGTATAGGTGCTTATTGTGCGGTATTCGGTATAGGTGCTCGGTGTTTGGTGTAGGTGCTCGTTGTGCGGTATTCGGTATAGGTGCTCGGTGTTTGGTGTAGGTGCTCGTTGTGCGGTATTCGGTATAGGTGCTCGTTGTGCGGTATTCGGTATAGGTGCTCGGTGTTTGGTGTAGGTGCTCGTTGTGCGGTATTCGGTATAGGTGCTCGTTGTGCGGTATTCGGTATAGGTGCTCGGTGTACGGTGTAGGTGCTCTGTGTATGGTGTTTGGTGTAGGTGCTCGGTATACAGTGTTTGGTGTGGGTGTTTGGTGTAGGTGCTCGTTGTGCGGTATTCGGTATAGGTGCTCATTGTGCGGTATTCGGTATAGGTGCTCGGTGTTTGGTGTAGGTGCTCGTTGTGCGGTATTTCGGTATAGGTGCTCGTTGTGCGGTATTCGGTATAGGTGCTCGTTGTGCGGTATTCGGTATAGGTGCTCGGTGTTTGGTGTAGGTGCTCATTGTGCGGTATTCGGTATAGGTGCTCGTTGTGCGGTATTCGGTATAGGTGCTCGGTGTTTGGTGTAGGTGCTCATTGTGCGGTATTCGGTATAGGTGCTCGGTGTTTGGTGTAGGTGCTCGTTGTGCGGTATTCGGTATAGGTGCTCGTTGTGCGGTATTCGGTATAGGTGCTCATTGTGCGGTATTCGGTATAGGTGCTCATTGTGCAGTATTCGGTATAGGTGCTCGGTGTTTGGTGTAGGTGCTCATTGTGCGGTATTCGGTATAGGTGCTCATTGTGTGGTATTCGGTATAGGTGCTCGGTGTTTGGTGTAGGTGCTCGTTGTGCGGTATTTCGGTGTAGGTGCCTGTTGTGCGGTATTCGGTATAGGTGCTCATTGTGCGGTATTCGGTATAGGTGCTCATTGTGCGGTATTCGGTATAGGTGCTCGGTGTTTGGTGTAGGTGCTCATTGTGCGGTATTCGGTATAGGTGCTCGGTGTTTGGTGTAGGTGCTCATTGTGCGGTATTCGGTATAGGTGCTGGCTGTACGGTTGGCACCTGTTGCTCCCCTGTGCTGTTAATATGAGCCCTGATATATGAAGTGTCAGCAGCTTCATCCTTCGGCCCATTTCCTCCTTACAGGTATTTATTTAAGATGATAGATTCCGACTCTTCAATCCGCCACTTATCTCTCCATTAACGCCGCGCCGGAATAGTCAGCCGCACTTTCTATTTTTGCAATTTATCGCATCTGAAAATGGAGAAAAATGTAGAATATGGAGAATAGTGGTGAATTATGTAGAACAGGGTCCCAGAGCCGTATCCCAAAGCCGCCCCCCTCTGAGCAGGTGCTGAAGAGGTTAATATGGCTTAAAGAATTGTGGCTATTCAGCTGTTATGAAACTACAACCATTTGCATGCTGGGAGATGTAGTTTTACCACAGCTGAGGAGCTCCAGGCTTAAGACCACTGCTCTGATTGATGAGTCAGGTTACTGAGGATCAGGTTACAGCTGCCCATAGAAGTCTGTGGAGATGGGAGAAGAAGGAGGTGAAGGAAGACACAGAACAGCATCAATGTCAATGTTATATCTCCCCCTGTGATATATTCACAGCTTAACCTATTGAGTACTGCTCTATAATGTCCTCCATGCTGCTGCTTCTGAGGGTGTGCTATAGAGATATAGGGGGGCAGGATCTCCTCTCTTCTGGGGGTGTGCTATAGAGATATGGGGGAGCAGGATCTCCTCTTCTGAGGGTGTGCTATAGAGATATAGGGGAGCAGGATCCTCTCCTCTTCTGAGGGTGTGCTATAGAGACATAGGGGAGCAGAATCTCCTCCTCTGAGGGTGTGCTATAGAGATATAGGGGAGCAGGATCTCCTCTCTTCTGAGGGTGTGCTATAGAGATATAGGGGAGCAGGATCTCCTCTTCTGGGGGTGTACTATAGAGATATAGGGGAGCAGGATCTCCTCTTCTGAGCGTGTGCTATAGAGATACATGTGAGCAGGATCTCCTTTCCTGAGGGTGTGCTATAGAGATATAGGGGAGCAGGATCTCCTCTTCTGTGAGAATGCTATAGAGATATAGGGGAGCAGGATCTCCTCCTCTGAGGGTGTGCTATAGAGATATAGGGGAGCAGGATCTCCTCCTCTGAGGGTGTGCTATAGAGATATAGCGGAGCAGGATCTCCTCTCCTCTGAGGGTGTGCTATAGAGATATAGGGGAGCAGGATCTCCTCTCTTCTGAGGGTGTGCTATAGAGATATAGGGGAGCAGGATCTCCTCCTCTGAGGGTGTGCTATAGAGATATAGCGGAGCAGGATCTCCTCTCCTCTGAGGGTGTGCTATAGTTTATAGGGGAGCAGGATCTCCTCTTCTGAGGGTGTGCTATAGAGATATAGGGGAGCAGGATCTCCTCCTCTGAGGGTGTGCTATAGAAATATAGGGGAGCAGGATCTCCTCTCCTGAGGGTGTGCTATAGAGATATAGGGGAGCAGGATCTCCTCTCCTGAGGGTGTGCTATAGAGATATAGGGGAGCAGGATCTCCTCTCTTCTGAGGGTGTGCTATAGAGATATAGGGGAGCAGGATCTGAGTGACTGGTCAGGTGACTAGTGTTTTTAACCCCTTTAGGTATTCTTGTTTTTTCCTCGGCGTGGTGATTGGCGTCTCTCGATATTTGATCCAGACTCGTAATCTCAGGAGTTGCTGGTAATTTATCTCCAGCTCCGGCATCGCGCGGCCATTAGCTGGAAATTACTAATGTTCCCATAATTAATGCCGTATTAAAGGAGCGATAATCTCTAGCTGACTCTGCCATCCACATTCACGGACGGAGTATATCACCTCTGCGCAGCAATAAGGGGGGGGGGAGGGGAGATGGTAAATCAGCCACAAAGACCTCCAAATGTAAACGCCAGCGTGAGAACACAGCGCACATCAACAATCCGAGACCCTCCTGGGCACATCCCCCCCACCCCCAACCCCGGACCCTCCCGAGCACTTTCCCCCACCCCGGACCCTCCTGTGCATATCACCGTCCCCGGACCCTCCTGAGCACTTTCCCCCACCCCGGACCCTCCTGTGCATATCACCGTCCCCGGACCATCTTGAGCAGAATATTCCACATGCCGGGGGAAGGGTCTGGGGCGTTAACAGGACATGGAGGTAATTGCACAGGAGCCAGATACCTCAAGCTCAGGGCCCCCCACAACAGGAGGCCAAATGACATTCGGTTTTCTTTATCAGTGTCAACCAATATGGCTGCCATCACAGCTTGCACAGGGCTTCTCACGCAGCTTTCCAGGGTTTCTAAATGGCGCTAAGAGTAGTCTCTCTCCCCGGCTCTATAATATTATCCATGAGGCAACCATTCAGAATAGTTTTTTGACCCTGAAGCGACGACCTGTTTCCCACGGCAATTGGCGGCGCCCATTAAAACGTCCAGTTATTTATTGTATAAGTAATATATTGTATAAATTATTTCCGCATCTGAGACCAGTCTGAGTATTAGCGGCTGATGAGCCAAGATGGCGGCCGTGGGTGTGAGACGTCCCTGTGCTCTCTCCTTCCTCCTTTGATCTGCGGATATGTGAGCGCCGAGGAGAGGACGATTGCTTTACATCTCGCTGCGCCGTTCTATCTTTATGCCGCAGTGGTGTTTTTAGCTGCGTCTGGAGCCGCCGAGAACATCGCGCAGTTTATTGCCGACTATAAATTGTTAGAGACATTTTCTGCGAGTAATAACTCCCCGACCGCTCCATTACTCCGCGCATTCTTAATTTGATTAAGTGGGAAGATGGATTAATGGCCGGTAGACTGCGAGTAACTGATGGCTGATGCCGCACCCGCCAGGGACAGCAAACAACCGAGCCAATCCTGATCCATCCTCTCCTCACCATAATAAGCACTACAGCCTATAGGCCCATCCACTCTGACTCCCGGATCTTTCCATAGTGACTCCCGGATCTTTCCATAGTGACTCCCGGATCTTTCCATAGTGACTCCCGGATCTTTCCATAGTGACTCCCGGATCTTTCCATAGTGACTCCCGGATCTTTCCATAGTGACTCCCGGATCTTTCCATAGTGACTCCCGGATCCTTCTATAGTGACTCCCGGATCCTCCCATAGTGACTCCCGGATCCTTCCATAGTGACTCCCGGATCCTTCCATAGTGACTCCCGGATCCTTCCATAGTGACTCCCGGATCCTTCCATACTTACCAATCCTTTCATTGGGGCCCACAGATCCTTCCGTCATGACTCCTGGATCCACCTATCTTGATGCCATAGTCTTTCATTATCTTCCCCAGATCCGTCCATTGGGACCCCCAGATCCGTCCATTGGGACCCCCAGATCCGTCCATTGATCGGCCATAAAGGTATACAGTGACTCTACGATAATCCGGAATACTCCGGACAGGTGTTGGGTAATGGGATTCTTCGGACCATTGGCTGTCTTAGAGGGGTAACTGAGCAGGTCTCCTGCAGTACAGCTGAGGATCCATGCTCAGTATTAGAGGTGGGATTCACCTGTATGGTACCCAGAAGGACAATGCTGATAGTCATGTGTCCGCTATAATAAGGACCGTAATGGGTTTCAGACTCTTCTAATGATGTCACAGGGGGAGGTAATGAGGTCACAGTCTATGATTGATGATGTCACATGGAGGACAGTGACTCCATGGACTATGTAACACCTGCACTGATTCCTCCACCCTGTGCCGGTCCCTGAACTTGTCCCCAGTCACTATAGGATACAATTTGCACTTTTTACCCACAATGCACCTCTCATCTCTATCACCAAGACTTCTCTTGTGCTGCACCATTATTCCTGAGAGGGAGGACCCTTCATTCGCCAGCATATACGGCCATCTCCTTGCAACAATCCCTGGAAAACCCTGAAATCTCGGGAGTCCAAATGACGCTATTTTGATAAGTTTTGGCAATGAGTTCCGTGTTATCCAGTATGGATGTAAGAACGTCCCCTGATCTGCCTGTGAGCACCGGGCATGGATATTACCTCCTCCTGACCGGTCAGAACACACTGGCCATTAACCTCATTGTGAAGCAGAGACCCCACAAGGAACCCGCGGCCCCCAACAGGAGCCATCAGCATAATGAGATCTTTAATATAAATGTCTTATAAATGGATCGTGGATCCTCTGAGCAGCAATAGGTCCCACTCCACCTGCAGAGGAGATATCACCGCACTCTATAATAGGTCAGAAGATATTACATAATCAGTGTATAATCACCGCTGGGCTCCTCGGGGGCCGTTCCCATCACCCGCCCCCCCTCTAATATATGAAGTATCAGCCCATTGCCGGAGATCCCTGGAATTAGGTTATATGGGAACATATGGCAGAACAAGGAGGATTCTGGGACATGTAACAACAGAGGATAAAGGAGCTCTGACCTTTTATGTGAATGTTGTTGAATTGCACTTTTATATTTAACCAGGTCTGCTCTCTACTGCCACCTCTGGTAGACAACACTAATGTCTTTCACTTGCTAGAATTCCTTTGAACTCTCTATTAGAAGGGGAGGAGCCCTCTATACCCAATAGTTGCTTTGTTATGAAACACAATAGTTTAATTACACCCAAGGTTTCCTGATCTCTTCCTGGACTTCAAGTAAGTTTCTGAGAGCTACAGCTTCCATCTATATGTAGTGCCCCAGCACTAAGTTTCTTATGCACCTGTGTAAAGTTCTCAGATTCATAAAAAGGGACATGGTCTAAGTAAGTGTATTCTGTGTTTTCCCCACTAGGTGTCACTACTGTGTTTTTCTTTGATTTGCTTTGTTCAACGCTGAGGAAAGTATCGGGTTAACGGTCTATCTCGCATATTGTCCATATGGCCAGTTATAGGTGCAGACTATATTCCCTCCCTTTTTCTACCCTATCCTGTCCCTTTTCTCTTACACACACAGCCCCCACCAATCACAGGGAAGCTTAGTATGACCCTAGAAAAGGAGTCTAGGTTGGAGGAGTTCAGTTCAGTCTAGTTCTATTCAGTGGAGAGAAAGCAATACAACAAGACACAGTTCCTGCTGCAGTCCAGCCAGGGCCTGGCTCCGGCCAGGCCTCTTTGTCAGGGACCAAGAGACAGAACTTCCTTTATGAAGAAGCATGTAACCAATAGTATGCAGTACTAGGATGTCCTCTGAGGATCACCTTGCCCACACCAGGGATACTAGCCATACAGTACAGGGCAGTAACCTGGATCCAGTTAGACACTGACCCCAGTGAAACAAAGCTGCACTGCAGCCTACGTATTCCACGTAACACACAGCTGTCCTGGAAGGTTTCGGGAAGTCTGCTCAACCTAGTGCAGGGACCTGGGGCCCTCGTACTACCCTCACAGGATGGATACCTCGACACTGTAGGGCATTAGGCGGTTCAGTAAACATAAGTACGAGGATCTTCTCTACTACACCAAGCTACACTCTCCTACACTGCTACCTTGGACAGGGCCCTTAAAGGGAACCAATCAGCCTGTTTGGGCTGATATGGTTCCCTGGATCATTGTATAAAGCACCTGGAGCGGCCTTGGCACGTACCGGCCATGGCCGCAGCAGGTGCTTTATAACGGAGAAAATGACTTTTATTCCCCGGCTCGTGACTATATATGAGCGGGGAAGTAGTCATGGTGGGCGGCTCCCCACTCGTATCTAGTCACTGCTCTTTGCCTGTCAGCGCGCTCAGAGGAGATGATTGACAGGCAGAGAGGTCCGTTACTGGCCTCTCTGCCTGTCAATCATCCCGCCGAGCGCGCTGACAGGCAGAGCTCAGTGACTAGATACGAGCGGGGAAGTAGTCATGGTGGGCGGCTCCCCACTCGTATCTAGTCACTGCGCTCTGCCTGTCAGCGCGCTCAGAGGGGATGATTGACAGGCAGAGCGCAGTGACTAGATACGAGCGGGGAGCCGCCCACCATGACTACTTCCCCGCTCGTATCTAGTCACGAGCCGGGGAATAAAAGTCATTTTCTCCGTTATAAAGCACCTGCTGCGGCCGTGGCCGGTACGTGCCGCGGCCGCTCCAGGTGCTTTATACAATGATCCAGGGAACCATATCAGCCCAAACAGGCTGATTGGTTCCCTTTAAGACGCTCCGCTATTCCACTCTCTTCCGTTCACAGATTAACACTTCTTCGCTCTCCTGTCTGGAGTGGAAACTTATTTTTGTGTATTGCACTGAAGTTCTAAGTAAATGGGCATTAGTTTGGTTAAGTCACTGGATTCTGTCTATTCTTTTGCACCAACACTTGCGTATATTAGGGCTATATAAACTTGCTGGACCGACCGATCCCAACAACCAGGGGTGGGTAACAACGCCAAGTGCCCATGTGACACTGCCACAACACAACTGGCTCCTCCGTGCCTACCGCATATATTCTCAACCATCAGTGTATAATCTACATCTTCAGTCTCCAGCATCAGTCTTTAGGCTCCAGCATTAGCCCCTAGTCTCCAGCCTCCGTCTCTAGCATCAGTCTCAGGCTAAAGCTTCTATTTGCTGTTGGAGTCAACAAGTTCGTTGCCAAAGATTACCAGGATTACTTGTACCCAGGGTTGGCTAGTACCAGTACCATTAAGGAAGACCACGCAGCTGCTATGGGGCCCATGTACTAATATCTTGTATACAGTGTAGATCCCTCATATGGCGCAGATCCATCATACAGCACAGACCCATCATATGGCCCAGACCCAACATACGGTGCAGACACATCATATGGCGCAGATCCTGAACAGGGACGATTCTGCCCCTAAACATAGGTAAAACACCATGAAATGTGAGCAGTCTGATGCGGCTGCCCGAAGATAGTCTCAGTACGGACGTCAGATGCGGCTGCACAGAGATAGTCTCAGTACGGACGTCAGAGCTGCTGCGGGGAGATAATATCCGCGTTTTGAGGCGGCTCGGGTCTCGTCCGCTGGGGTATTGGCTATGAAGATGATGTCAATAGAATCATCTCTCCGCTCTCCGTCTCCCCTGCAGCTCGGATCCATATAAACAGGTGGTCGGTGATGCAGCGGCCGGCTTGGTCCTGGTGTCTGCCCAATATGGACTCACCGGTGCTGGAGACATTGTGGGGTCCTGACCTCCCGTCCCATTGTCCTATCCCAGGCATCTTCCCATTCTGATGACTCAACCATCCTGCCTGGCAGACGCAGGGTTAATGGAGAGGGTAATGTGTACGCGGCTGGCGCCGTCTTTTGCCGTTGGCTGTGTTCTCGAGATAAGCCGCTCTTCTCTCCAGGTGGTCCTGGTGGGCCGCACCAGCTGTAATTGATTTGGAGCGCAGCAGGGAAGGCGCCAGTCCCAGGTGGAGCCCGCAGCGCACAAAGTCTACACACTCCGCGCCTCCTGGGCGGCCATTGTTCCCTCACCTTGCGTCGTCCTTACTCCTTGGACTTGTGGGCCGGGTGGTCGCCCCGTAGCAGCTGTACCGGCGGCCACGTTGGCTCATACTCCGCTCTCCTAGAAGTAAAATACAGCTGATCCGTGATAAGAACTTTTGCGCAGTGGAGAGAGGAGAGATACTGACTGGGGCCTGGTAGATTAGTGCGACATTACAGGATCCATTAATCAGGGGCCGCGCTGCACTTTTCCGCAGTCTTGATTAAAGCCGCTCCGTCCGCGGTTGGCGCTTACATTTAATAATCCATCTCACGGTCGGCTGCAAAGTTTGTATATTATTAATAAAATATAAGTAATGATTATTCGGAGGGATTACTGGGTGAGGGGTTTAATGGAGACGACAGCGGACGACCCTCCAGGTACACGGATCGCAGCTCTGAGGGATGACGTGATGCCTGGTGATTGGGGGAGGGGTCAGGACCTCCAGGACCGGAACCCAAACCGCTGCATGTGTCACCTCCAGCCCGTCTTCATGTACCTGTAATACCGGCCTCAGTATAAGGATCTGGCCGGTAACAACATGGCGGTATTACGTATGGTAATAATGTTTGTAATGGACCAGCATCTGGAAGTGACATAGATTTCTCACTTACTGCCATCAAAAAATCTCCAGTCTTCCAGTACTTATCAGCTGCTGTATGTCCTGTAGGAAGTGGTATATTCTTTCCAGTCTGACCCAGTGCTCTCTGCTGCCACCTCTGTCCATGTCAGGAACTGTCCAGAGCAGCAGCAAATCCCCATTGAAAACCTCTCCTGCTCTGGACAGTTTCTGACATGGACAGAGGTGGCAGCAGAGAGCACTGTGTCAGACTGGAGAGAATACACCAATTCCTGCAGGACATACAGCAGCTGATAAGTACCGGAAGACTGGAAATTTTTAATAGAAGTACATTTTTAATAAAGTGAATTAAATTCGGCATCCAGTTTGACACTGACTGTATGGGATTTTCTCCACCATTCGCAGCGCTATTTTGCTGTTTATCCCATGATGATGGGCGGCCATTATTATACATTACAAGTTATTAGGAAGCACTCCCCCCCCCTCCATATAGTGTAACAGCGGGTTTTATTAGAGAGTAGTGTACAGGTTCTTCTCCACACTTTGGGGGACATGTACCATCGTGCGGTCCGGGGGTTTTCGGCGGAAATTGCCGATTTGCACAATATTTTATTCGCAAATGGCCGATTTGCGAATAAAATATTCGCAAATCGTCACTTTCCGCCGGGTACGCCCGGGGGCGGGGAGGGGGTGTGAAGGGGGCGGAACAGAGGGTGCGGACTCAGAGTCCGCGTGATTCACCATCCGTTCCGCAAAAAGATACGCCGAAAACCTACTCCAGTCCTCAGCTGGCGTAGGTTTTCGGCGGTGCGCACGGGATTTATGTAGAGGCAGTCCGCCTCTACATAAATCCCCGTAGCGCCGGAGATGCGGGGACATTTATAAGTCCGGCGTAAAAAATGCCGGACTTAATAAATGTCCCACTTGGATCATTCTTGCCCGCTCAGGCTGCCTACATTTCCCATGAAGCCTCAGGCTTTGCAGAGAGAGGGGGCGGAGTCTCGTCACTACAGTTCAGGAGAGGTCTGATATATGATGACAGGAAGTGAGCTGACCCAGGACAGACATTAAACACTATGATTTTCTGTGGGTCAGGCTGGTGATCACATGACCCAGTTACAGCTGTGCCCGGATGAAACAGATGGCGCTGAGATCTTCTATAACTCTCAGTGAACCCAGATACAATGATGGATTTCATTGGCCACTCACGTTTAGATTCTTGTACTTTTTGGGGTTCCTGTACACAGTGTTATATGAGTACACGTGTCTATTCATGAGGCTGCACGGTGTACGGCTCTATGTGTTGGTGTAATATGAGGCGGTACAGACACAAGGACAGCGGATGAAATATTAAGAACATAAAAGTGAGGTTGTGGGCGGCTGGCGGGGGCTCTGGTACCTGGGCATCCATTATTGAGCTATACAATCTGGTTAATGCTCCGGAGGGCCATAGGGTAACTATATCCGAGCCGTAATGATGAATGAGGAGAATGTGCCAGAATGAAGAGTGCCAGACAAGGTGAACGGTAGAAGCGTTGTGCTCCAGCGTCCTCCTCCAGCCGCACCGTATATCATATAGCTGAGTCGGGCAAGAAGACAAGGGGGCAAGGTATGAGTCCGAGGGCAAGAAGAAGAGAAAGACGACGTAGAGGCGGATAATCGGAAGAGGATTTCACTAACACATAGTGCCGCCAACTAATGTCCCTTTTATTTCGAGAATTGTAGATTGGTATATTGTTCCCTTCTTCCCCTTACACAACCACACTGCTAGATGGAGGAGTCCTGGCAGAAAGAACTGTCCACCTCAATGGCTGATCTGTTACCACAATATCTCCACAGTATTGATGGCTCTTGGTCCATTGGTTGGTATGGGAAATTATTGAAAAACATGGGAAATGGAAAAAATAAATAAATAAAGGGTTAATAGAAGTTTAAAAAGCTTGATTTTTGTGCAAAATGTCATATGCTGGGAGCAGGTGGAAATCAACAGGTGCCAGAAAGTGTCAGAAATTTGTAACTTACTTTTACAGGAAGTACTTCCTGTACTTATCAGCTGCTGTATGTCCTGCAGGAAGTGTTGTATTCTCTCCAGTCTGACACAGTGCTCTCTGCTGCTACCTCTGTCCATGTCAGGAACTGTCCAGAGCACCAGCAAATCCCCATAGAAAACCTCTCCTGCTCTGGACAGTTCCTGACATGGACAGAGGTGGCAGCAGAGAGCAATGTGTCAGACTGGAGAGAATACAGCACTTCCTGCAGGACATACAGCAGCATTGTGGTAAGGTTATATATACGCTAGATGTTGTTGTCAGTTCAGCCAGAGGTATAAGTGTTGTGACGCCAGTGCTTGCCCAGCACACAGGTGTGAAGTTGGTACCTGCTTGTTTGTGTGGCCGGTCTGTACTGGTCCCCAATGGTCGGTGACCTGCCGGGTTGTAGTGGGTCCCTTGGGCTCTTTTCACGGCAGTCCTGAGTGACTGTCAGTAACGCCACCCACAGAAAGCCGAAAAATATCCAAAAGTGTGTGGTTAGTGTGTATAGGTGCTGGTGCGTACAGAGTATGACAGAGTCCCAGGGATGTAAAATTAGAACAGCTTTACAGTGCAGTCTTTCAGCAGTACAATGCACTTTGGTAGAATAGATAAATCGTTGACACAGACTCTTAATGCTGAAACTTATTTGTGCTTAAGAGAGGAAGTTGTAGCGGTGCTTGGAGAGTAGAGTAGAGGAGTTTGTCGGAGGAGCCCCAACCCAAAGTAGCTGTGTACTCTGCCAGAACTTGAAGAGATATACTTTATAGTGAAATACTTGCACTTGTAGTTGTGTTTAGACTGCGTCTGACCACCTTGTGCCCTATAGTGTCGAATGACCCATCCTGTCAGGGTACTACAAGCCCCAGCCGTAGTTATCTAGACGTAGCTAAGTGTCCGGGGTTGTCCCAAATACCTGCATTGCGAGATAGGATACGTAGACCTTCTTTACGGTAACTTTGTCCTATTCAGGATGCTGCCCTGCATTTCAGACGTGTTCTCAACGTGGGTTAGGGTGTTCCTGGACTTCTCTCTCTTAGCACTGCATAGTAGATATAGTAGAAGTATGGAAAGAACTGGTTGTCTCTGGCTGCATCTACACACCTGACTCGACTCTTTCCCTGTCAGGGGTCCTCGCATCAGCCAGGCCATGGCTTAACTACAGCAGGAACAGCTGGTTTTGGGTCTTCCCTCTGAGAATGTGGTAAGAAATGAGAACTGCACTTCCTCCACCATGTAACTCCTCCTACAGGGGCCTAAAGTGAACTTCCCTGTGAGTGGTGGGTATGAGTGTGTGCATAAGAAAGAAGAGAAAGGATTGTCTAGAATTAGAGAGCGCCTCCTATTTGTCCCTGTCAGGGGTCCTGGCGTCAGCCAGGCCCTGGCTTAACTACTGCAGGAACAGCTGGTTTTGAGTCTTCCCTCTCTGAGAATGTGGTAAGAACTGAGAACTGCACTTCCTCCACCATGTAACTCCTACTACAGGGGCCTAAAGTGAACTTCCCTGTGAGTGGTGGGTATGAGTGTGTGCATAAGAAAGAAGAGAAAGGATTGGTTAGAAGTAGAGAGCACCTCCTATTGGTCAATAGTAACACACGGTACACATAAAAAATTAACCCATGACCTTCCTCAGCTGTGCAATACATACAAATACAAAATACTGACATCTAGTGGTGAAACTGCAAAATACCTCATCACCACTGTTAACCTGAAAGAGGAAGCTTTTAGAGAAGTGCACAGGAGAAATAAAAACCCCTGTGGTGGGACACCACATCATAATGCGTGGGTCATCCTGCAAAATGATCTTTTATAGCAGTAATCTGTGAATGTAATATCAGAATCTCTCTATTAAATCGCTGGTTATGGCTAGCAATCAATCAATCGATACAGCAAATCTTTAAACAATGTAATAGAGCCTTAAGTTTCCTAATAGAAAGAAAATGATTTGTAACAATAAACGGTAAATGATCAAACGAGATTGTTTATGGTTAACCCGAAAATCGTTCACCACATTACACAAAACGATAGTGGTTAGTTACGATCGGTTACTCCATCAGGTCCCAGCAAATGAAGGAACGATAAAGGAATTACACTGAACGATTATCAATGACATTGGTGTCAGCACCAAACGATGAAGGATTTCTCGTTGGTCTTTTGATTGTTGCCTGCACATGAAACGATTATTGTTTAAATGTAACCTCCTTGGTACCACCGGCAATGACATTGTTCTCCATGGTGAGCCACAGGGACCTAACATGTACAGTGCGGCCGCCATTTACATATATTGTGGCTGTGACGCTGGTCCCAGGAGCAGAGAGGAGAACCACTGTAGCCATTGTGACCTAGAAAGATACAACCCTCTTACTGCTAAGTATATGATCAGTAAGTGTCGGCTCTGACCTTTCATTGTGGACTAGCCCCTTTAAGCCACGGACCTAACAGAATGATTGCTTCCATCTCTGACCCGCACTAAGCCACGTGGCCCCTGAAGCCTGAGATTATACAAGAGGTGGAGGGTATACAGCCATCTAATCCACCTCACACTGTATACAGCCACAAGCCGAATACAGATGAGAAGGACCCGACCATGTCTGACGCTGACCAGGAACCCAGGAGCGGAGAAATGGACGTCACCTCCGATCACATCCTGCTATATCCCAGTTACTAAACCCCCGGGTATAATCCCAGGAGAAGACCCTTCAAAAAAGACTGAATAAGTAGTTTTTTTTCCCTGGTAATTGACCGAGCAGAATTACCTGATAAGCTCATCCGCAGAGCTGCGATCATATGTTCTATCAATAATTGCTGGAGAGGATGGGACGGCCTGTGATTTAATCTTATGGAAATAGTCACCGAGGATTCACCTAATCCAGATAATAATGGTATACGGTGTATTTATGGGGATCTACATGGACATACGTGCTCTTCTACTACACTACAATGGGCGGCTTATTTCCCTGGTGCATTTATACCAAATTACTATAACATCTATGGCCATAAAGCATTTCAATCTAGGAACTTCTTACCTCAGGGACTTAACTGTTTCCAATACGGATAAGATAGCCTTCACCTTCCCGGACTACAAACCAGAGAATACGCTATAGAAATATTACCAAGGTTATGGGGATCAAGGAACGCACCCTGGTAATAAGGGATTGGTTACTAATATGCGTCCCGTTATTAATATTCACATCTATATACTGCGTCATATATCAGAGAATCCTGTGTGGTATAAAACAGAACCACAACTAATACTGCTCCTATATTCAGGAATATAACTACTATAATACTGCTCCTATATACAGGAATATAACTACTATAATACTGCTCCTATATACAGGAATATACTACTATAATACTGCTCCTATATACAGGGATATAACTACTATAATACTGCTCCTATATACAGGAATATAACTACTATAACACTGCTCCTATATACAGGAATATAACTACTATAATACTGCTCCTATATACAGGAATATAACTACTATAATACTGCTCCTATATACAGGGATATACTACTATAATACTGCTCCTATATACAAGAATATAACTACTATAATACTGCCCCCTATATACAGGAATATAACTACTATAATACTGCCCCCTATATACAAGAATATAACTGCTATAATACTCCCCCCTATATACAGGAATATAACTACTATAATACTGCTCCTATATAGAGGAATATAACTACTATAATACTGCTCCTATATACAGGAATATAACTACTATAATACTGCTCCTATACACAGGAATATAACTACTATAATACTGCTCCTATATTCAGGAATATAACTACTATAATACTGCTCCTATATACAAGAATATAACTACTATAATACTGCTCCTATATACAGGGATATACTGCTATAATACTGCTCCTATATACAGGAATATAACTACTATAATACTGCCCCCTATATACAGGAATATACCTACTATAATACTGCCCCCTATATACAGGAATACTGCTCCTATATACAAGAATATAACTACTATAATACTGCCCCTATATACTATAATACTGCCCCTATATACAGGAATATAACTACTCTAATACTGCCCCCTATATACAGGGATATAACTACTATAATACTGCCCCCTATATCCAGGAATATAACTACTATAATACTGCCCCTATATACAGGGATATAACTACTATAATACTGCTCCCTATATACAGGAATATAACTACTATAATACTGCTCCTATACACAGGAATATAACTACTATAATACTGCCCCCTATATACAGGAATATAACTACTATAATACTGCTCCTATATACAGGAATATACCTACTATAATACTGCCCCCTATATACAGGAATATACTACTATAATACTCCTCGTATATACAGGGATATAACTACTATAATACTGCCCCCTATATACAGGAATATAACTACTATAATACTGCTCCTATATACAGGGATATAACTACTATAATACTGCCACCTATATACAGGGATATAACTACTATAAGGCTGTGTTCACACAACGTATTTTTCAGTCAGTATATTTCAGTCAGTACTGCAACCAAAACCAGGAGTGGATTAAAAACACAGAAAGGCTCTGTTCACACAATGGTGAAATTGAGTGGATTAACAGCCATTATTTCAATACAACAGCCGTTGTTCTAAAATAACAGCAAATATTTGCCATTAAATGGCGGCCATCCACTCAATTTCATCATTGTGTGAACAGATCCTTTCTGTGTTTTTAATCCACTCCTGGTTTTGGTTGCAATTTGAGGACCACAATACTGACTGAAATATATGTAGTGTGAACGCAGCCCCATACTGCTCCCTATATACAGGAATATACTACTATAATACTGCCCCTATATACAGGTATATAACTACTATAATACTGCCCTCTATATACAGGAAAATAACTACTATAATACTGCTCCCTATATACAGGAATATAACTACTATAATACTGCTCCCTATATACAGGAATATAACTACTATAATACTGCTCCTATATACAGGAATATAACTACTATAATACTGCTCCTATATACAGGAATATAACTACTATAATACACGAACTGGAGAGAATGGAACGGCTGCACATCCCATCTATGGCTGATACTAATGCCGCTTGGCCTATATTAAAAACCAACACCAGAGTGTCTGTATATGAATTGATCAAGCCATATTGCCCCGTGTACCACCGCGCAGGTCCTCTGGTCCACACGGGTCCCTACGCTAACTCCACACCGTGTCAGTCAGCGACCGCCAACCCCGCAAAGCGTGCACATGCAGGGAAGGGAGGCCATGGAACGGCCCTGCAACCCCAATGTCACAGGACCAGACCCAAAAAGCCCCACCAAAACCCAGCCAGCACCACCGGCGGGGAAGGCTGCCCCCATACTTGTGTCGTTTGGGGGCAGCCTTCCCCGCCGGTGGTGCTGGCTGGGTTTTGGTGGGGCTTTTTGGGTCTGGTCCTGTGACATTGGGGTTGCAGGGCCATTCCATGGCCTCCCTTCCCAGCACGTGCACGCTTTGCGGGGTTGGCGGTCGCTGACCGACACGGTGGACCCGTGTGGACCAGAGGACCTGCGCGGTGGTACACGGGGCAATATGGCTTGATCAATTCATATACAGACACTCTGGTGTTGATTTTTAATATAGGCCTAGCGGCATTAGTATCAGCCATAGATGGGATGTGCAGCCGTTCCATTCTCTCCAGTTCGTGTATAACTACTATAATACTGCTCCTATATACAGGAATATAACTACTATAATACTGCCCCCTATATAGAAGAATATAACTACTATAATACTGCTCCTATATACAGGAATATAACTACTATAATACTGCTCCTATATACAGGAATATAACTACTATAATACTGCTCCTATATACAGGAATATAACTACTATAATACTGCTCCTATATACAGGAATATAACTACTATAATACTGCCCCCTATATACAGGGATATAACTACTATAATACTGCTCCTATATACAGGAATATAACTACTATAATACTGCTCCTATATACAGGAATATACTACTATAATACTGCTCCTATATACAGGGATATAACTACTATAATACCGCCCCCTATATACAGGAATATAACTACTATAATACAGCTCCTATATACAGGAATATAACTACTATAATACTGCTCCTATATACAGGAATATAACTACTATAATACTGCTCCTATATACAGGAATATAACTACTATAATACTGCTCCTATATACAGGAATATAACTACTATAATACCGCCCCCTATATACAGGAATATAACTACTATAATACTGCCCCCCTATATACAGGAATATAACTACTATAATACTGCTCCAATATACAGGAATATAACTACTATAATACTGCCCCCTATATACAGGAATATACTACTATAATACTGCTCCTATATACAGGGATATACTACTATAATACTGCCCCCCTATATACAGGGATATAACTACTATAATACTGCTCCTATATACAGGGATATAACTACTATAATACTGCTCCTATATACAGGGATATAACTACTATAATACTGCTCCTATATACAGGAATATACTACTATAATACTGCTCCCTATATACAGGGATATAACTCCTATAATACTGCTCCTATATACAGGAATATAACTACTATAATACTGCTTCCTATATACAGGAATATAACTACTATAATACTGCCCTTTATAAGCCGGTTGGGGCATAGTCCTCTTCGTGAGTGTATGTAGCGCTCAGTATATAAGTAGTATATAGTATATAATGTGTGATCTCGCCCTCTCTGCCGGGCTCATGTTTTCCTGCTCTTGTAGTCATCGCGCTGCGGTTCGCTCCATCACTGGTCACATGACAGTAAACAGATGGCGACTGGATTAACCCAAAGCCAATGCAGCATGGGATCTTGGCCCAGAACAGGACAGTGTGTAACTATGAATAATGGAGCAGAGCGACGTCCAGGCCGAGTGCAGCAGAATGAAGATGCTTCACGACAGAACACACGGACCCCCCCGGGGGGACAGCGGACCCTCCCCCCCACACATCCTGTGATATATATCATCTTATGTGCTGGGTACAGCGCCCCCTATCCTGTATTATATATATCATACTATGTAATGTGCTGGGTACAGCGCCCCCTATCCTGTATTATATATATCATCCTATGTGCTGGGTACAGCGCCCCCTATCCTGTATTATATATATCATACTATGTAATGTGCTGGGTACAGCGCCCCCTATCCTGTATTATATATCATCCTATGTGCTGGGTACAGCGCCCCCTATCCTGTATTATATATATCATACTATGTAATGTGCTGGGTACAGCGCCCCCTATCCTGTATTATATATATCATACTATGTAATGTGCTGGGTACAGCTCCCCCTATCCTGTATTATATATATCATACTATGTGCTGGGTACAGCGCCCCCTATCCTGTATTATATATATCATCCTATGTGCTGGGTACAGCGCCCCCTATCCTGTATTATATATATCATCCTATGTGCTGGGTACAGCGCCCCCTATCCTGTATTATATATATCATCCTATGTAATGTGCTGGGTACAGCGCCCCCTATCCTGTATTATATATATCATCCTATGTAATGTGCTGGGTACAGCGCCCCCTATCCTGTATTATATATATATCATCCTATGTAATGTGCTGGGTACAGCGCCCCCTATCCTGTATTATATATATCATACTATGTAATGTGCTGGGTACAGCTCCCCCTATCCTGTATTATATATATCATCCTATGTGCTGGGTACAGCGCCCCCTATCCTGTATTATATATATCATCCTATGTGCTGGGTACAGCGCCCCCTATCCTGTATTATATATATCATCCTATGTGCTGGGTACAGCGCCCCCTATCCTGTATTATATATATCATCCTATGTAATGTGCTGGGTACAGCGCCCCCTATCCTGTATTATATATATCATCCTATGTAATGTGCTGGGTACAGTGCCCCCTATCCTGTATTATATATATCATCCTATGTGCTGGGTACAGCGCCCCCTATCCTGTATTATATATATATCATCCTATGTAATGTGCTGGGTACAGCGCCCCCTATCCTGTATTATATATATCATACTATGTAATGTGCTGGGTACAGCGCCCCCTATCCTGTATTATATATATCATCCTATGTGCTGGGTACAGCGCCCCCTATCCTGTATTATATATATCATCCTATGTGCTGGGTACAGCGCCCCCTATCCTCTATTATATATATCATCCTATGTAATGTGCTGGGTACAGCGCCCCCTATCCTGTATTATATATATCATCCTATGTAATGTGCTGGGTACAGCGCCCCCTATCCTGTATTATATATATATCATCCTATGTAATGTGCTGGGTACAGCGCCCCCTATCCTGTATTATATATATCATACTATGTAATGTGCTGGGTACAGCGCCCCCTATCCTGTATTATATATATCATACTATGTAATGTGCTGGGTACAGCGCCCCCTATCCTGTATTATATATATCATCCTATGTGCTGGGTACAGCGCCCCCTATCCTGTATTATATATATCATCCTATGTGCTGGGTACAGCGCCCCCTATCCTGTATTATATATATATCATCCTATGTGCTGGGTACAGCGCCCCCTATCCTGTATTATATATATCATCCTATGTAATGTGCTGGGTACAGCGCCCCCTATCCTGTATTATATATATCATCCTATGTAATGTGCTGGGTACAGCGCCCCCTATCCTGTATTATATATATCATCCTATGTAATGTGCTGGGTACAGCGCCCCCTATCCTGTATTATATACATCATCCTATGTAATGTGCTGGGTACAGCGCCCCCTATCCTGTATTATATATATATCATCCTATGTAATGTGCTGGGTACAGCGCCCCCTATCCTGTATTATATATATCATCCTATGTAATGTGCTGGGTACAGCGCCCCCTATCCTGTATTATATATATCATCCTATGTGCTGGGTACATCGCCCCCTATCCTGTATTATATACATCATCCTATGTGCTGGGTACAGCGCCCCCTATCCTGTATTATATATATCATCCTATGTAATGTGCTGGGTACAGCGCCCCCTATCCTGTATTATATATATCATCCTATGTAATGTGCTGGGTACAGCGCCCCCTATCCTGTATTATATATATCATCCTATGTAATGTGCTGGGTACAGCGCCCCCTATCCTGTATTATATATATCATACTATGTAATGTGCTGGGTACAGCGCCCCCTATCCTGTATTATATATATCATCCTATGTAATGTGCTGGGTACAGCGCCCCCTATCCTGTATTATATACATCAGCCTATGTAATGTGCTGGGTACAGCGCCCCCTATCCTGTATTATATATATCATCCTATGTGCTGGGTACATCGCCCCCTATCCTGTATTATATATATCATCCTATGTAATGTGCTGGGTACAGCGCCCCCTATCCTGTATTATATATATCATCCTATGTAATGTGCTGGGTACAGCGCCCCCTATCCTGTATTATATATATATCATCCTATGTAATGTGCTGGGTACAGCGCCCCCTATCCTGTATTATATATATCATACTATGTAATGTGCTGGGTACAGCGCCCCCTATCCTGTATTATATACATCAGCCTATGTAATGTGCTGGGTACAGCGCCCCCTATCCTGTATTATATACATCATCCTATGTAATGTGCTGGGTACAGCGCCCCCCGGCGGTTGCTGCCGCTGCGGTAATGATGACGACTTATCGCTCACAATTACTATTAATGACTTTCTTTTCTGCTAATTACAAAGTCTTTTAGTCTTCGGAGCAGCACCGCAATGTATAGGCAATGTACTGACAATATACGGAGCAGCACCGCAATGTACGGACAATATACATAGCAGCACCACAATGTACGGACAATATACATAGCAGCACCACAATGTACGGACAATATACGGAGCAGCATCGCAATGTACGGGCAATATACGTAGCAGCACCGCAATGTACAGGCAATGTACTGACAATATACGGACCAGCACCGCAATGTACAGGCAATGTACGGGCAATGTACGGGCAGCACCGCAATGTACAGGCAATGTACTGACAATATACGGAGCAGCACCGCAATGTACGGACAATATTCGGAGCAGCACCGCAATGTACAGGCAATGTACGGATAATATACGGAGCAGCATCGCAATGTACGGGCAATATACGTAGCAGCACCGCAATGTACAGGCAATGTACGGACAATATACGGAGCAGCACCGCAATGTACGGACAATATACGGAGCAGCACCGCAATGTACGGACAATATACGGAGCAGCACCGCAATGTACGGGCAATATACAGAGCAGCACAGCAATGTACGGGCAATATACGGAGCAGCACCGCAATGTACGGACAATATACGGAGCAGCACCGCAATGTACGGACAATATAGGGAGCAGCACCGCTATATTTCAGAGTCGCCCTGTTGCCAAAATGGGCTAGAAACTGCCCTGGTGCGGACAATATACGGAGCAGCACAGCAATGTACGGGCAATGTACGGACAATGTACAGGGCAGCACCGCAATGTACGGGCAGCACCGCAATGTACGGACAATGTACGGGGCAGCACCACAATGTACGGGCAATGTACGGGCAGCACCGCAACGTACGGACAATGTACAGGGCAGCACCGCAATGTACGGGCAATATACGGAGCAGCACCGCAATGTACGGACAATGTACGGGGCAGCACCACAATGTACGGGGCAGCACCGCAATGTACGGGCAATATACGGAGCAGCACCGCAATGTACGGACAATATACGGAGCAGCACCGCAATGTACGGACAAGCACCGCAATGTACGGGCAGCACCGCAACATACGGACAATGTACGGGCAGCACCGCAATGTACGGACAATATACGGGGCAGCACCGCAATGTACGGGCAATATACGGAGCAGCACTGCAATATACGGGCAAAGTACGGGGCAGCACCGCAATGTACGGGCAATGTAAGGGAAAGCACCACAATGTAAGGGAAAGCACCGCAATGTACGGGCAATGTAAGGGGCAGCACCGCAATGTACGGGCAATGTAAGGGGAAGCACCGCAATGTACGGGCAATGTAAGGGGAAGCACCGCAATGTACGGGCAATGTAAGGGGCAGCACCGCAATGTACGGGCAATGTAAGGGGCAGCACCGCAATGTACGGGCAAGCACTGCAATGTACGGGGCAGCACCGCAATGTATGGGGAAGCACGGCAATGTAAGGGAAAGCACCGCAATGTACGGGCAATGTAAGGGGGAGCACCGCAATGTACGGGCAATGTAAGGGGGAGCACCGCAATGTACGGGCAATGTAAGGGGCAGCACCGCAATGTACGGGCAATGTAAGGGAAAGCACCGCAATGTACGGGCAATGTAAGGGAAAGCACCGCAATGTACGGGCAATGTAAGGGAAAGCACCGCAATGTAAGGGGAAGCACCGCAATGTACGGGCAATGTAAGGGGCAGCACCGCAATGTACGGGCAATGTAAGGGAAAGCACCGCAATGTACGGGGCAGCACCGCAATGTAAGGGGAAGCACCGCAATGTACGGGCAATGTAAGGGGAAGCACCGCAATGTACGGGCAATGTAAGGGGAAGCACCGCAATGTACGGGCAATGTAAGGGAAAGCACCGCAATGTACGGGCAATGTATGAGGAAGCACTGCAATGTACGGGCAATGTAAGGGAAAGCACCGCAATGTATGGGCAATGTAAGGGGAAGCACCGCAATGTACGGGGCAGCACTACAAACCCCCTGCTTGCTGTCAGTGACCGGTCGGAGGCTATAGAGCTGCCTGGTTACAGGGAGGCCCGGATGACACAGTGTAACTCTCTGCTTGCTGTCAGTGACTGGTTGGCGGCTATACAGCTGCCCGGTTACAGGGAGTCCCGGATGACAGAGTGTAATGAGTCCTGCCGCTGTTTGTTACAGTCAGGGATAGAAATGACTGAGAGGGGAATCAATCATAATAATGGGCAATAAAGGAAAACTCCGTCCACGATCTGTGTCCTGGGATATGAGAGTAATAGGGATAATTGTGGAGATGTGATGGGTGCTGGGGGAGGGGCGGAGGAGAGACCCCCGTATAATCTCTTCTTCATGACTCTGCAGGGAGCCGCACTGAATCCTAATGAAGCATCCCTGACAGCCCTTAAAGGGGAACTCCGGCTCCACTCCTATAAACCTTCCATATAGTTTGTATTTTATTCATTCAATAAGGGAACATTCCAGATGGTGAGGCCAGTCCTGACCTGCGGCTGATCACAGCTGAAGGTTTGTTACATTGTGTCCAGTCTGGATGACTCTCACTGATACACTGTAACAAAGCCGCCCTGTCTGTTATATATTCAGAGTGGGGGTAGAGGACACCTGGCGGTGGCAGGGACGGGCAGACGCTACTTTATAGTTACGAGTAATGTTGATGGACTTGGTGGCGGATGATGGGGATGATGCTTGATGATGATGGGGATGATGCTTGATGATGATGGGGATGATGCTTGATGATGATGGGGATGATGCTTGATGATGATGGGGATGATGCTTGATGATGATGGGGATGATGCTTGATCTGGATTTCTCCATAAATCTTCAGGAGACGGTGAGCGCCGCCGGCCCTGTCCTCCCATTCGGCTCACGTTGGCAGCGTCAGGCGGTGATGTGTCCGGCACCAGGGACGTGGTCTGTCAGCTCTATAGAGGAAACCTATTACACTGTATTGTGGGCGGCCCTCCGAGTCTCACAGGGTTCTCATGTCTATGGAGTCTGGACCCCCATCATTCCGGACCGTATAACGGCAGGTCCTATTTTGTGGCGGGCACCCATGGCACCCATGGGGGCATACACTGGCCACATAGCCACTTTATAGACTGATGATTACGGATGTGTGTCTGGGGCCAAGGGCTTCATTCACACATGTCCCACCATGAATGGGAACACTGGGGGCCCTCACTAGCACTCTATAGGGGCAGACCCATGGGCACCTATGGATTACAGCAGGGATGGGGAGAACCTTCTGCCCTCCAGCTGTTGCAGAACTACAATTCCCATCATGCCTGGACAGCTAAAGCTTCCCTGGATTTGAGCCTGGGCCATCATGGCGGCGGGCCAGGTCCGGACCTAGGCTCGGGGAGTGGAGGGCTTTCAGCGCAGTCTCTCTCGTTCACCATTGGGCACAGGAGCCTGGCACACAGGTTGGCGGTCAGACCTCACAGGAGCGGTGATGAGCCGGTGCGGCCGGCGTCTGCTCGTTGCCGACGTGTTTGGACGGTTCAGACAGAATAAACTTCTAGCTCTGTCAGTGGTCGTCCCTGCCAGGCTGCTGCCATATATCAGTGCAGAGCCCAGGGGGCCCCCTCCGCCATGCTTATCCACAGCAATCTAAATACAGCTCCGGAACAGCCGCCCGCACCTCCCCACCGGGCACCGGGGATGTGATCATTCACATCCAGTCCACAAGTGAGCGCCGCAGCCACCGCCGCCAGTCACCGGTAATGGGGAACGGTAAATATAGTCACTGAGCGAGAGAGACGGGAGGACACCGATGGGGATGGGATCCAGCTGCTCCTGTAATGTATCACACATGATAGGCTTAGATACAGCTGCTGCTGTACTGTATCACACATGATAGGCTTAGATCCAGCTGCTCCTGTAATGTATCACACATGATAGGCTTAGATACAGCTGCAGCTGTACTGTATCACACATGGCAGGCTTAGATACAGCTGCTGCTGTACTGTATCACACATGATAGGCTTAGATACAGCTGCAGCTGTACTGTATCACACATGGCAGGCTTAGATACAGCTGCTGCTGTTCTGTATCACACATGACAGGCTTAGATCCAGCCGCTGCTGTACTGTATCACACATGATAGGCTTAGATCCAGCTGCTCCTGTAATGTATCACACATGATAGGCTTAGATACAGCTGCTCCTGTAATGTATCACACATGATAGGCTTAGATACAGCTGCTGCTGTACTGTATCACACATGATAGGCCTAGTCCCTGCAAACCTACAAGCTACAGCACGTTCCTGTGTGAGAACGAGGGAAGCCATGAAAAGGAACGTCTCTACCTCCTCAGGCCTCATCACCCCTAGTAACAACATCACCCCTAGTAACATCACCCCTAGCAACAACATCACTAGTAACATCCCCCCTAGTAACAACATCCCTAGTAACTTCACCCCTAGCAACAACTTCACCCCTAGCAACAACTTCACCCCTAGCAACAACTTCACCCCTAGCAACAACTTCACCCCTAGCAACAACAGGTGCTAGTGCAAACATACTAGACTACTCATACAGGCCCTTGTAGTAGAGGGCGGCTTTTGTGTGTCTAAAGTCCCTATTCAGGTTAGTGCTTGTTTGCCCCTCGCTCCCCGCCGGCACTATTACCGGGGGGTGCGGGGGCTGCCTGGGTGATCGCTAGATCGTCCGGGCAGCCCATAGAAGATAGTGGGGGTCTGCTGCTGCTCCTGTTACGCGGGCTAACAGCAGATCGCTGCTATCCTCATAGTTGACCTTTCAACATGTTGAAAGACAACGAACAGCCGACATCGTGCACGTCAGCTTATCGTCTTCTATTATGGTGCGTTTACACAGACAGATTTATCTGACAGATTTTGGAAGCCAAAGTCCGGAATGGACTTGAAAAGACAGGGAATCTCAGTCTTTCCTTTATGACCTGCACCCTGTTTATAGTCTGTTCCTGGCTTTGGCTTCAAAAATCTGTCAGATAAATCTCTCTGTGTAAACGCACCATTACTCGAGACTATCATCGTTCATACCGGCCAATCATCGCTTTGTGTAATACGGCCTAAGTAGTACCAGTGCTCTGCGGGATGAGTGCTGTATATACTATCTTGGTAATGGAATCCTCGTACTCATGTTTCACTGGGTGACCGTCCCATGAGGTAGTACCAGTCCTAGGCCTCTGTCTCTGGGTGGAGCTCACTAGTGAAGGTTTCCCCATGCAGTCGGGTGTAGTGTGCGCTGTTGCTTTACTGGGGATCAGTCCCTCTTCTTCTCCTTTAGGGGATGACTGTCCTGACTGAGGAGATCCTTGGCTTAGACAAGAGTGGCCCTAGTGTCCGGTTACCCCACTTCCAGCAGTAACTTGCCAACTCCTGACTGGCACTAACTGCACAGGGAGCCCCCATCCTATATAGGGCCATGTGACAGGAAGTGAGGAGAATAGAGAAGGGACAAGTGTAGAGGAGAGGCACCTGTGATTGGATAGCATACAAGACATAGCTAAAAACCTTCAGACATAGACTTAGCTGGGCACAGGGGGAGTGAGACACCTAGTGGCTGCAGTGGAAATTGCAGCTGCCATCACTTGGTGAGACACCTGAGAGAGTGGGGGAGATTTATCAAACATGGTGTAAAGTGAAACTGGCTCAGTTGCCCCTAGCAACCAATCAGATTCCACCTTTCATTTTCCATAGAGTCTGTGAGGAATGAAAGGTGGAATCTGATTGGTTGCTAGGGGCGACTGAGCCAGTTATACTTTACACCATGTTTGATAAATCTCCCCAATGACTTTACCTGGGTGGTATAAGACTTAGAGAACCACCTGTGGTAGAACACTACACCTAGACAGGTCTCTAGTTCCCTGCAAACCTACAAGCTACAGCACGTTCCTGTGTGAGAACAGGGAAAGCCATGAAAAGAGACATCTCTACCTCCTCAGGCCTCATCACCCCTAGTAACAACATCACCCCTAGTAACATCACCCCTAGTAACAACATCACCCCTAGTAACAACATCACCCCTAGTAACAACATCACCCCTAGTAACAACATCACCCCTAGTAACATCACCCCTAGCAACAACTTCGCCCTTAGCAACAACATCCCTTCTAGCAACATTAAAATCTACAACTACCCTAGGGCCATTGGGCTAACACTACATGCCATGTGTCCCATAGGGAGCACTACTGCACCCAGCTAGCCCTGTGCTGCACCCTGTCGGGCCCGTAGGATTATTGTCAGGGATCTGTAGAGGAAGCAGCATCGCTGGTTTTCATTATCAGTACAAGAGCTTCTCAGGTGTGTACAGGCCCGAGCGTGGCGGAACTGAGGCTGAACTGAAGATGGAGGAAGAGTGCGAGTGTATGGCGACATGACGTATGAGGATACATCTCTCTATATAGTGTACAGCAGTGCTTCTCAAACTGTGAGGCGGGCCTTACCAGTGAGGCGCCCCCTAGTTGTTGGTGAGGCCCAGCTGGGGAGCCAGATTTTACAAAAGTAGGAGATGGGTGAAAGGTAACCCTAGCATTATTTTCAGGTTCTAAATGGACTTTCACCACAGATAGTGAGGCCCAGGCACCCTCTTGGTCAGTCTGGTGAGGCCCAGGCACCCTCTTGGTCAGTCTGGTGAGGCCCAGGCACCCTCTTGGTCAGTCTGGTGAGGCCCAGGCACCCTCTTGGTCAGTCTGGTGAGGCCCAGGCACCCTCTTGGTCAGTCTGGTGAGGCCCAGGCATTGCCTTGGTCTGTTGGGTGAGGCTCCAGTAGAAAAAGTTTGAGAAGCACTGGTATACAGTATGTAAGGAACACATAGATCTCACAATCTCTGTTCTAGGTGTTGGCTGGGTCTGAGCTCCGGGCTCACAATCTCTGTTCTAGGTCTTGGATGTGGTTGAGTTCTGGGGTCACAATCTCTGTTCTAGGTGTTGAGGTCTAACAATCTCTGTTCTAGGTGTTGGATGGGGCTGAGCTCCGGGCTCACAATCTCTGTTCTAGCTGTTGGATGGGGCTGAGCCCCGGGCTCACAATCTCTGTTCTAGGTGTTGAGGTCTAACAATCTCTGTTCTAGGTGTTGGATGGGGCGGAGCTCCGGGCTCACAATCTCTGTTCTAGGTGTTGGATGGGGCTGAGCTCCGGGCTCACAATCTCTGTTCTAGGTGTTGGATGGGGCGGAGCTCCGGTTCACAATCTCTGCTCTAGGTGTTGGATGGGGCGGAGCTCCGGCTCACAATCTCCGTTCTAGGTGTTGGATGGGGCGGAGCTCCGGCTCACAATCTCTGTTCTAGGTGTTGGATGGGGCGGAGCTCCGGCTCACAATAGGTGTTGGATGTGGTTGAACTCCGGGCTCACAATCTCTGTTCTAGGTGTTGGATGGGGCGGAGCTCCGGGCTCACAATCTCTGTTCTAGGTGTTGGATGTGGTTGAGCTCCGGGCTCACAATCTCTGTTCTAGGTGTTGGATGTGGTTGAGCTCCGGGCTCACAATCTCTGTTCTAGGTGTTGGATGGGGCGGAGCTCTGGCTCACAATCTCTTACACTGTACGTATACTGTGTGATATTTCCCAGGCTGTTGCAGGCAGGTGACGCCGTCCTCCATATAACACGGTATAACACATGGCGGCTTCTCCCTGGATGTGAATAATGGATCTGGGTTCAGGATGGATGTTCTCTTCCGTCAGGCAGGTGCTGTGCATAGTGTGTCAGCATGAAGGGCACGGTGCCAGGTTCCCTGATGGTTGGCAGCCGCCATGCTCACCTCCACAGGCGGCAGGAAGTGCTGCAGCAGCCGGCTCCCTGCACGACTCCTTCTCCTCCTCAGCTGGATCCTGACGTCTCGCGGCCCCCTCCTGTTCTTAGCGGATTTCTTCCTAGCTTTGATTTGGTTCTCGGCCTGGTAGGGGTGACAGGACGGCTGCGGAGTTAATCAACTTAACTTTCTCCATCAGGTGGTGTAGTTACAGCTCAACCTCCGGAGGCCTCACATACAGCGACGATGCTTCTTCCATACACTGCAGCCATTCCTGTTCATCCTGAGCTTCCTGGTTTAGCACCATAGCTTCCTGCCTCCTCACCTTCCATCAGACGCCACTTCGGCCATCTGCCCGTCTCCTGCATCTTACGTACATGGTACCTTCCCTGCGGCGTTCCCCGTTTTTGTGAAATGTCATCCGCCTTAATTGCTCCTATTTAACATAATGCGATGCGGGGGGCAGCGGTGTCTCTGGATAAATGGCGCATCTGCGGCGCCTCCTGTCAGGGTGAATAATGTGACTGTCATGTTACACGTGTGTTCATTACTGCCGTGATTTATAAAAATGATGGAAATGTATATGAATAGTGAGAGCGATGCGGCTGGGAGTCCGAGATGGAGCTGGGGGCACCGGACGGATGCGTCGGCTGTGTATGGGGGCGTCACTACGAATGTGAAGAACGTCTCATCTCCAGCAGGGGGCAGCAGCTGTATATGGGGGAGTCACTGTGATTGTGAACAACGTCTTGTCTCCAGCAGCGGGCAGCAGCTGTATATGGGGGAGTCACTGTGATTGTGAAGAACGTCTCGTCTCCAGCAGGGGACAGAACTCTGCACTTCCCATACCCCCTCAGCAGTAATACTGGATATGTGATATATGTTACTGTACAGTATAGCAGCATGTGGTGTATAATGTATAGTAACTGTATAACCCTGATAACACAGCAGCTGGATATGTGATATATGTTACTGTACAGTATAGCAATCAGCATGTGGTGTATAATGTATAGTAACTGTATAAACCTGATAACACAGCAGCTGGATATGTGATATATAAGTTACTGTACAGTATAGCAGCATGTGGTGTATAATGTATAGTGACTGTATAACCCTGATAACACAGCAGCTGGATATGTGATATATAAGTTACTGTACAGTATAGCAGCATGTGGTGCATAATGTATAGTAACTGTATAACCCTGATAACACAGCAGCTGGATATGTGATATATAAGTTACTGTACAGTATAGCAGCATGTGGTGTATAATGTATAGTAACTGTATAACCCTGATAACACAGCAGCTGGATATGTGATATATAAGTTACTGTACAGTATAGCAGCATGTGGTATATAATGTATAGTAACTGTATAACCCTGATAACACTGCAGCTGGATATGTGATATATAAGTTACTGTACAGTATAGCAATCAGCATGTGGTGTATAATGTATAGTAACTGTATAACCCTGATAACACAGCAGCAGCTGGATATGTGATATACAAGTTACTGTACAGTATAGCAGCATGTGGTGTATAATGTATAGTAACAGTATAACCCTGTTAACACAGCAGCTGGATATGTGATATATAAGTTACTGTACAGTATAGCAATCAGCATGGGGTGTATAATGTATAGTAACTGTATAACCCTGATAACACAGCAGCTGGATATGTGATATATAAGTTACTGTACAGTATAGCAGCATGTGGTGTATAATGTATAGTAACTGTATAACCCTGATAACACAGCAGCACTTTGTAGATACAGAATGGAGCTGCAGATCCCCATAATGCAGTAGCGTAGTACAACAGGATAGAATAGAGGAGTAGGGCTGCTGTCAGAGGTCTGTGTGGTCACATGATTGGACTGCACCAGTGGTGAAGGGGGTGTGTTCAGAATTGACCAATCAGGAAGTGAGACTCACAGAGCTGTGCAGGAGGACGGTGACAGAAACTTTTCTTTACAGCAGTGTGAGTGGCTGAGTGTAAGTGCAGGCACATTATAGCAGCAGTGTGTATAGTTGAGTGTAAGTGCAGGCACATATTAGCAGCAGTGTGTATAGTTGAGTGTAAGTGCAGGCACATATTAGCAGCAGTGTGTATAGTTGAGTGTAAGTGCAGGCATATTATAGCAGCAGTGTGTATAGCGGAGTGTGAGTGCAGGCACATCATAGCAGGAATGGAGAGGATGGTAAGCACATGATTTGGAAGGTGAGGGAAACCATGGGCAGACCATGCCCCTTCCAACAAATACAGGAAGCTCTTACACCAAAGCAATGCTCTTAAACCAAGTCACAATTTTGAAAAACTGTGATCTCTTCTTGCAAAATGCTCTCAATCCAAGTTACTCTTAAAGGGGAACTCCAGGTAGAGGTTAAAAAAAATGAAACTTCTGCAGAAGCATAACGCATTACTTACCTGTCTATCCCAGTTTTGAAACTACTAAAAATCCATTTGTTTGTGGGGTTTTTGCTCTGTTTTGTGTTTCTGTTCTTTCTGGTTTGGCATTTCCCAGAATGCAATGCTTTCCCTCATGTGATCATCACAGCCCCCACCCATTACAATCAGTAAAATTAGTGCAGCAGCTGCTTTTGTTTGGTCAGAGATGGTGAATCAGTCAGGGGATTGGGGGATCCAGCCCCGCCTCCTGTGACATCACGCCCCACCCCCTGTCTGCATCATCAGCAAGCACACACAATGTGAGTCTGAGGCATGGAAGATTTGTCTCCTGGGGGGGATAGCAGAAGGAGCAGGAGACAATGTGGATTTGCACAGGGGCCATTTTTTTCACTTCCTGGATTTCTATCAGCTACCAGTGTGGCAGAACCGCACAGATACGGTAATACATTGTATAGACACATCTATATAACTTATAATGTACTTTTAATAGAAAACAAGTTTTTCTTATCCGGAGTTCCCCTTTAAACCGAGGTACCACTGGTGGGTAGGAGGGCTAAGTTAGCGCTCATATATATATTCTCAGGCCACACCCACCACTGACCATATATGGGCTTACACCTCTCTCTCACTCCCATCTCTCACACCCCTCAGTATCTCTTTCATCCCTGTCTCTCTCTCTCTCGTCCCCTTCTATCTCTGTCTATTTTGCTCCTCTGTCTCTCTCTCACCCCATCTCTCTCTCTCTGTCTTGCCCCACTGTCTCTCTCTCTCACTCACCCCCCTCTGTCTCTCTCTCACCCTTTTCTGTCTCTTGCCTCCCTCGTTTCTCTCTCTTGTGCCCCGTCTCTTCATATTGCCCCTCTGTCTCTCTCACCCCTGTCTCTTTCTATTGCCCCTCTGTCTCTCTCACCCCTGTCTCTTTCTATTGCCCCTCTGTCTCTCTCCCGCCCCTGTCTCTTTCTATCACCCCCTCTGTCTCTCTTGGCCCTCTCTTTCTCTCGCACCCTCTGTCTCTCTCTTGCCCACTTTGTCTCTCTCAGCCCCCTCTATGTCTCTCTTTTCCCACTCTGTCTCTCTCTCGATCCCTCTATGTCTCTCTTGTCCCTCTCTGTCTCTCTCGGCCCCTTCTGTCTCTCTCGCCCCATCTGTCTCTCCCTCATCCCCCTCTGTCTCTCTCTCTCGGCCCCTCTGTCTCTCTCTCTCTCTCTCTCTCATCCCCCTCTGTCTCTCTCTCTCGGCCCCTCTGTCCCTCTCTTGCCCCCTCTGTCTCTCTCTCTCATCCCCCTCTGTCTCTCTCTCTCTCATCCCCCTCTGTCTCTCTCGCCCCCCTCTGTCTCTCTCAGTCCCCTCTCCCTCGCCCCCCTCTGTCTTCCTCTGTCTCTCTCACTCCCCTTTGTGTCTCTCTCTCACCCCCCTCTGTCTCTCCCTCGCCCCCCTCTGTCTCTCTCTCTCGCCCCCCTCTGTCTTCCTCTGTCTCTCTCACTCCCCTTTGTGTCTCTCTCTCACCCCCCCTCTGTCTCTACCTCGCCCCCCTCTGTCTCTCTCATCCCCCTCTGTCTCTCTCTCGCCCCTCTCTTTCTCTCAGCCCCTTCTCTCTCGCTACACGCTCTGTCTCTCCCTCGCCCTCCTCTGTCTGTCTCTCCCTCGCCCCCCTCTGTCTTCCTCTGTCTCTCTCACTCCCCTTTGTGTCTCCCTCGCCCCCCTCTGTCTGTCTCTCCCTCACCCCCCTCTGTCTTCCTCTGTCTCTCTCACTCCCCTTTGTGTATCTCTCTGACCCTCCTTTGTCTCTACCTCGCCCCCTCTGTCTCTCTCATCCCCCTCTGTCTCTCTCTCGCCCCTCTCTTTCTCTCAGCCTCTTCTCTCTCGCTCCACCCTCTGTCTCTCCCTCGCCCCCCTCTGTCTGTCTCTCTCTCGCCCCCCTCTGTCTTCCTCTGTCTCATCTGTCTCTCTCATTCCCCTTTGTCTCTCTCTCACCCCCCTCTATCTCTCCCTCGCCCCCCTCTGTCTCTCTCTCTCTCAACCCCCTCTGTCTCTCTCTCGCCGCCCTCTGTCTCTCTCTCTCTCTCAACCCCCTCTGTCTCTCTCTCGCCCCCCTCTGTCTCTCTCTCTCTCTCAACCCCCTCTGTCTCTCTCTCGCCCCCCTCTGTCTCTCTCTTTCTCTCGCCCCCCTCTGTCTTCCTCTGTCCCATCTGTCTCCCTCACTCCCCTCCGTCTCTTTCTCTCACCCCCTCTGTCTCTCTCATCCCCCTCTGTCTCTCTCTCATCCCTCTCTCTCTCTCCCCCCTCTGTCTCTTCCTCGCCCCCCTCTGTCTCTCTCATCCCCCTCTGTCTCTCTCTCGCCTCTTTCTTTCTCTCGGCCCCTTCTCTCTCGCTCCACCCTCTGTCTCTCCCTCGCCCCGTCTGTCTCTCTCTCGCCCCTCTCTCTCTCTCTCTCTGCCTCCTCTGTCTCTCACCCCCTCTGTCTCTCTCTCGGCCCCCCTCTCTCTCTCTCGGCCTCCCTCCTGTCTCTCGGCCCCCCCTCTCTCTCTCTGCCTCCTCTGTCTCTCGCCTCCTCTGTCTCTCTCTCGGCCCTCCTCTCTCTCTCTCTCTCTCTCTCTCTCGGCCTCCCTCCTGTCTCTTGGCCCCCCCTCTCTCTCTCTCGCCCCCCTCTCTCTCTCTCTCTCTCGGCCCCCTCTGTCTCTCTCTCTCTCTGCCCCCTCTGTCTCTCTCTCGGCCCCCTCTGTCTCTCCCTTGCCCCTCTCTGTCTCTCTCTCTCTCTCAACCCCCCTCTGTCTCTCGCACTCTCCCCGGCTATCAGTGCAGCTCCAGATACGTTGGGGGTTCAGTCTCTTCTAATTTTAGTTCCTTCCTCCCACGTCATCCACTTTTAATTGAAAGCTTAATTAAAATGTGAGTTGTGAGCGCTGATCATCTGTTGTGTATGAGGGGCCCCCTCCCCCCGGCTCAGCATGCGGGGCCCGCCAGCTATGAGGAGGAGCCGCTCCCTCCATATGGTGTCAGCATGGCGGGAAATAACCTGACCCCTAGTGACCTCCGCAGCCCAAATATAAGTGACAGCGGTGTGCGGCCGGCGACATCTGACTGATGATCTGCTGAGACCACAAAATGCCGCCTGGCGTCTCCGATAACAAATAACCCACAATCCACCAGAGCGGCTGAAACAGCGAGGTGAGCACTTTGTAGTAATTGTGAAATATATCCTTCCCCCGGTGAGATGGTGATGTCAGATCCCCCTCCAGACATCTGTATTATGGGGATCACCCCCGCCCATCTGTATTATGGGGATCACCCCCGCCCATCTGTATAATGGTGATCACCCCCGCCCATCTGTGTTATGGTGATCACCCCCGCCCATCTGTATAATGGTGATCACCCCCGCCCATCTGTATTACTGTATTATGGGGATCACCCCCGCCCATCTGTATTACTGTATTATGGGGATCACCCCCGCCCATCTGTATAATGGGGATCACCCCCGCCCATCTGTATTACTGTATTATGGGGATCACCCCCGCCCATCTGTATAATGGGGATCACCCCCGCCCATCTGTATTACTGTATTATGGGGATCACCCCCGCCCATCTGTATAATGGTGATCACCCCCGCCCATCTGTATTATGGGGATCACCCCCGCCCATCTGTATAATGGGGATCACCCCCGCCCATCTGTATTACTGTATTATGGGGATCACCCCCGCCCATCTGTATTATGGGGATCACCCCCGCCCATCTGTATAATGGTGATCACCCCCGCCCATCTGTATTA